>PVIC010028218.1:0-23369 GCA_004025085.1 Thryonomys swinderianus
TCTTCCCTTCTCTGCCTAGTTAAGGGCACCTTCATCCTTCGGTCTCAGTTTATGTGCCTCTTCCTCCTGTAAACCCTCCCAACCTCACCAGGCTTCTGACAGCCACTGTTTACTCCTGACAGAACCTGTTCATTCTACCCTGTCCCTGACTATCTCCAGGACTGTCACCTCCATGACCATTCAGTGTCTTGGGTTCCAGCACACTGTCTAGCACAGAGAATGTACTCAGGAAGTGTTTGTTGAATAATTGAGTGAATGACCCACAAAAATGCCTTTAAACTCAGGGTTGGCCCTGACTGTCCTGACTCTACACCCCCATGATCAAACCCCAGAAGAGCATGGATTTGCCCCAGCGCTCAGTCCTGGAATGTGGGACCCTGGGAATCCCTGTGCTGAGGTGGGGGGGGGGCATGGGGTGTGTGTCCAGAATTCTTTCCTGATGGGATCTTGTTCCTTGGGATTGGGCCAGCTGAGGGCTCTCCAAACAGGAAGCAGGAAGGAGAGCTGGGTCTCTGTTCTCCCACCCCATCTCCGATTTGGAGGAAATGCAGCCTGTAATTTGGAAAGCTAATTTGGTCTGAGGTTAGAAGCGAGGGCTCTGTGTGCCGTAGTCTCTCAGGGGAGGAAGCATCCTTCCCTGAGGACCTGGGCTCTCAGTCACTACCCTGCTGCAGCCCACCAAGGCCAAGCAGCGACAGAGTGAGGAAGCTCTGTCAGTGTCTTCCCTGGATCCAGCTCCCACTGACTGTCTTTGGGGCGGTGGGCCCAGACATCAGAAGAGCCACACAGTTTCCAAGACCCGAGCCCTGGGTTATCTTACCCTCAAAGTGCCCTCAGCCAGATCACACCCTTTAGATGCTCCAGAGAAGCATGGGGGAAGTGGGCACTGTATCAGCCCAGCCTAGGAAGCCTCATCTCCAGCACTCCCCAACTCTCACTGCTGCCACTCCAGAGAGCTGCGCCCCTCAGCCACACTGAGTCACTTCAAGTGCCTCTGATGCCAAGGCCACTCTCATGCACTTCTGGTTTTGAACTCCTCACATCACCTTTCCTGTGAAGTCCTAGGATGACCATCCTGGTCCAGGAGCCATCTCCAGGTTCCCTGGCTTCGGATGTCTAGTTGCTTCCCTAACAGGACACAGGCTCGGTGAGAGTGAGGCCTGGTCACGGTGGTCTCAGTGGCCTGAGTCTTGCCTGGGTCTAACTCAGCAGAGCTCTGACACAGATGGACAGAGAGCTATTGCCATTTCTCAGCCTCAGCGTGCTGCCTGTGAGCCAAAATGCAGAGCTAGTTCAGCACGTGGAGACTGTGAATTCATGAATGGGTTCTGGGGCCAGACAGTCTCCAAGCCTCTGCAGCTTCACCCAGCACAGTCTTGGCCTCCTCACTCGAGCTGCAAGCCTCTCTGCCCATGTACATGTCATTGGGCCCTGGCATTGGTTTTGGCATGACTGGCCTGAGCAGAAGCCCTGGAGAGGGTCAGAGCAGGCAGGCACGGAAGATGAGCTGGAAGCTGTGACTCTGATGACAAGTTGGGTGACAGAGTCTTGGGGCAGGAGCCAAAGATTTTAAGGTAATAGCTAAAAGTGTCTCTTCTATGCCTGGTGTCAGGACCCTGTCTAGCTTGGGGGCAGCCAACCATCCCTGAGCCACAGTTCCAATTCACACACACCCCAGCAACTTCTAAAACTTCTGCTCAGCTCTAACAGTCTGTTGCTGGGCTGGTGATTCACACACTCCACTCTTCTTTCCTTTTCCCAACTAATTATAGCTCCTGTCTGTTTTTCCCTCTGGAAAAATGTCTTCTTAAAAAATATATCTCCAAGCTAGTGGTAATTAATTTGGTGAGCATTGCTGTGTCCAATTCTGACAGACACAGAGGACAGGCAGGTGTGGGGGTGTCTACTGACCAAAGAGGAAGGACTAACAGAGGGTGTGGAGTGCACACGGGGACAAGCAGCAAAAGCTCAGCCCAGCTCCCATGCACCATCCTGGGTTTGGGAACCTAAGGACAGCATCCCAGTAGCAGTAATGGGACCTATCAAGCACTGCCATGTGCTGGGCACAGTCCCAAAAGTCTGCCATGTGCATGACATTTAAGCCATTGACAGCTGTGGAAGGAGGCTTGAATGTAGGTCTCGCTTTTTAGAAGAGGAACTAAAACAGTCATCCAGGGTCATCTAGCCATCAGTGGCCTGAGCAGAGGGAAGCCCAAGGCCACCAAGCCTCCAAGGGACAAGCAATCTTATGGCCCCTGTCTATTTCTCCCTTGCCTTCGGAGAATCATAGCAGTGTGCCAAAACTGAGACCACAAATGTTGCCTGAGCTCCTCGGGGGCCCAGTGAGCCAGGGCTTGGAGTAGATGTCTGAGCATGTGACTGGACAGCAGCGAGGATCCCTGAGCAACAGGCAGGAGCAATGTGACACTGGCCAGAGCTAGATAGGGGACAGGGACCCACAGGTCACCTGCAAAGACAGAGGGCAGAGAGGTAGCCCGACTGAGAAACAACCAGGTCTGAGTCTGCGGTGGAGACACAAAGATAAAGCTGAGACCAGAGAGACTAAAGAGAGGGGGCCCAGCAAAGAGGGCCACTGGAGTCTTGGACTGAGAGGCAGAGAGAGCCATGAGAGGGGAAGACTGGCACTGAGATCTAGGACAGAGGCCAGGAAGAAAAGAGCGCCAAGAAGGGAGTAAAAGAGGAAGGCCTGGTGGTGGGGCTCCTGAGGCAGGGCAGACCTGGGCCTCCGGGCTCAGCCCACGTCAGGGACGCGCTGCCTCTCACATCCCGGAAGGGTCCCTGGGGAATTCTTTCCAAATCTGGACTCTGAGGCCGGCCCCCACATCAGTGCACAGGTAGGAAGATGGAGGTACTGAGAAAGAGCCAGATAGATCTAAGTCACCCCACTTCCTGGATGGGGAACTGCAGTGTAGCTGAGACATCCCAACCTTCCTACTCCCCACCAGCCATTAAGAAATAAGTCCTTTCTCACAGCTCCACAGCCCAAGGCCTGTCCCCACCTCAGGCTACTCATGCTGGCCAGGTCTCTTTTAGCCTATGCAACTGTGTCTCTTCCACAAATTCTCAGGACAAGGCCTGCTAGCCCCTCAGAACCCTGAGAACAGGGGGTTTAAACCCTCAGATCTCCTTTAGGACAGGGCCCATTATCCCCTCAGGCCTTCACCGTGAGGCCTGCTATCCCTCAGAGCCTTCAGGACAAGGCCCCTCCAGGCCAGGCCAGAAACTAGTTTCTTACCTAGTTTCCTCCCCTCAGGCCTCCAGGACCCCTCCTCTAGGTCCTCATCCCTCCCTGCCTTGGCAGTCCAGCAGGTGTTGACAGCCTGCTAACCACAGGCAGACTGCCCTTGGCTGTCCACCCCCCCCCCCATTTCTCAGGACACCTGACCCAGCTGCTCTCCTCCCTGGGTCAGGGCCCAGAGTCCAGACTGTGTTAGCCAAGCAGCTGTTGTGATTTCCGGCACAGGGGGCCTCTCAGCCATGTTCTCGTCTGGAATCTCCTGGACAAGTGTGCACTCTTCTGGGGTCTGTGTCTGGACCCTGGAGCATCTGTCATGGGAAAACAGGGAGCAGGTGGCCTGGGGTGGCCTTGAGCCCAGAAGACTACCACAGGCCGTGAGCCCCAGGAATGGGAGGAAGTAGTTGCTGACTCCAGGCAAAGCTTTGGCTATGCAGAAGGTAGGTGCTGCACAGCCTCCTCATGGGGGTCCGAGACAGCCTATTGGGCCTGGGATGGTATGGTGCCTGGGGATTTAGGTGGAAATGCTGGGTCCCTCAAACCAACCAGAAAGCATCCTTTTACAATGGTTTACAATAGGAGGCATCACAGGGTGGGGTTTGAATTCATCTAGCTCAGGCTTTTGGGGGATAACTGACCTCAGTTTCTTTATCTATAAAATGGAGCCACCAGTAAATCCTTCCTCAGAATTCTGTAAATAAACTAGATTTCACATTAGAAAGTAGAACACAGATGGCCCTGTTTTCCAGTGGCTCCAAAACCTTTCTTGGAGTCCCCTTGCCCCCTCTCCTGGAACCCCTCCTCTTCAGCCCCTACCCCATTGAAGCCTGGGGAGGGCCAAACCCAGATCTGGAGGAAAGAGGAGGCTCAGAGGGTGCCAAGGAGTCAGGAGACCCTGTAGGGTCCCCTCATGGCAGGAGCACCAGCAAGCCCTCCCTGTCAGCCTACTGGGCGGGGGGTGAGGACTGTGTTCTTTTTTGGGCCACTCCCAGTGCCCAGCCACTCTCTGTGCCACCACTCTGGCCTGGGCCTCCTTCCAGGCCAGCCTGCCCTTTGGCCCCAGCTCCTCTGACAAGAAGAGAGCAGGGAGAGATGGCTACCCCCATCTCAGACCGTTTTTAGCCCCTTGGGAACTCGGCGTCCTCCCAGCAAGGGTGCGTGGGTCGTGGCGGGTATTAATAGCTCAGCCGGAGGAGGTGACAGGGACTCTCACAGCCAAACTCTGGAGGCCTCACAGCCTGGGTAGACAGGGCAGCCCTCTGGGTCCTCATCTTTCCTGCTAGCTCAAAACTCCATCATTCCTGTCCCCAGGGGCTCTCTCACCCTTCAGCCCCCACCCCTCACACATGTCTGGCTATACCCTAGCTGAAACTTCCTGTGGTCCTCTGGGGAGAGGGAGACCTCTCAGGTCAAGGCCCTAGTGGGCTGGTGGCCTGAGGCTGGTCTGTGACCAGGCCCCGTGGGAGATGAGAACAGAGGAGCCTGTGATAAGGCTTCCCCCTGTATCGTGCTCCGTAGCCTGCTGGCCTCTCATTCCTGCTTGCCTGCTCCACCCATGGCTCCTCCACTGGTGCTGTGTGGGTTTGTACCCAAATTCTGCCTGCATTGGGCTGAGAAGGGAAAGATGGGAAAACCCAGATCAGAAAACGGGGGGTGGAAAGGATGCCTGGAGAAGACTAAGAACATTGGCACAGAGCTGTCCCCAGGGCTCACACCATGGTGGCAAGAGAAGAGCAAAAACCCACACCTGCCTTCAGCACCTGTCCTCCCTCTTGGAGCTCATGAGCCCACCCTGTGGCAACCGTCTGGAGAGCAGCAATGGGCAATACCAGGGCGCAATCCATGTGGAGGTGTGTGATCACCCATGGTTCAGAGGCCAGCAACTGAGCCTAGGAACAGTATGACTTGAGAGCAAGCAGCCAGAACTGGAGGCTCGGACACCAGATCCTCTCCCAGCCTTTTTTGCAGTCATATTTAACCTCCAGTGTTGGGAACAATCCTATCTGGGAGAAATAACTGCACAACCGGACTATGACTAGGCTAAGCTTTCCTGCCTGCAGATGGACTTGGGGACTTAATTCCTGTCTTCACCTCTGATAGCAACAGGGACTCCGGTGTCCCACATGCTGTGATGCTCCAGGGCAGAACTACACCAGGATCTACATAATTCCTCAAGGACCATTGTTAGTGTCTGCTTTGCCCTGTGGGATCTTCATCTGCATGACTTCTCAAGGACTATTGCCAGTGTCCACCCTGCTCTCCAAGGTCTTTTAAAACATAGGGAATGAAAGATGTGGCAAGCTTGGCTCTAGTGGAATAAAAGGTATGGCAAGCTTGGGTCTGGGGTCTTTTGCTGCCCAGAGTAGCAGGATCAGGGCCAAGCTCAGGTGCTTCTCTAAGCTTCATTTCGGACTAATTATTATTTCACCATGTGCCATTGGACTCACAGGAGGCTAGAACTTACTGCAAAGGCCCTAATTATGTCCCCTTTCCCTCTTTCCCACACTCCAGTAGTCCCCATCTTGCCTGTGGCAGGCATCTATCTGTTCCTGGTCCCACTCACAGAACATAGGAACACTTCTGGGACTGTGGGCCCTCTCCAGACTGAATTTGGACTTGTATCCTCATCAGATCTGAAAAATGCCCACTTCTCACCCTGACTTCACACCCAGGCTGGGCCTCTGACTGCGAGGCAGGGCTAAAACCCAAACTTCTATCTCTGACCTCCACTCTGGCTCTGGAATCTGGGCCACTGACCTCTGATCATCTCTCCCCAGGCTGAGTTCCAAACCCAGCTCTGGGTGTAGGGAGCCTGGGTCCCACTTCCTGTCCCGTGTCAGTCTCTGGGGCGACCAGGCTCCCTAGCTCTAAGTTCCTCAACCTAGGGAGACCCTGTGTGCTCCCCAAAGCCACTTCACTCAAGCCTCGAAGCAAGATGACGCAGAGAACATGTCCCACCAGGTGATTTGTGACTTGGACACACAGAAGCTGGAAACATATGCTATTTCTGGACTGTATGTTATTGGCTTGAATCAAGAGCACAGCAGAGCCCACAGCAGAGGGGAGTGAAACAGATTCCTAGGACTGAAGAGTAGGGGATTTAGCTCAGTGGTTTTGGCAACTGCCTTCCAAGCACAAAGTCTTGAGTTCAATCCCCAGTACAGAAGAAAAAAAAAAAAAAAAGACTGAATAGTGCGATTCAGGGGACTTAGGGTGACCTGGGCTGGGACCATACTCCCTAGGGGGCAGAGAAGCAGGTATGCACACCCTGACCTGAGGAAATAAATTGTGATAAATATCACTCACATACACACACAACACACACACGGTCTGCACCTACTTTTCTTTGAAGCTAAGAAACCTCTGTTCCTGGTGGATTATTGTAGAAACTACCTGTTCAGATAGCACCCTCATCCATAGAATGGACCATAACAGGCTTCTTCTCAGGGTTTTATATGAACAAAAGGCAGTTGTACAGCAGAATCCTTGCACATGCCTGCTATACAAGGAGAGCTCATGAAGGAACGCTACTAATATTGTACATGAGCCCAAAGTCAAGCTGCTCTGGGCAGTTGTAGGGTCAAGATCCCCATTGCCCCCTGCCTGGAGCAATCTTCCCCAGTCTCTGAGCCAGGGACTCCTGGGAAACATTCTGAATACCTTGACTCAGATTCTAGGGTGGCAGCAGGATCAAAGGAGTGTTAGCTGATGATTAGTGGAGCCAGAGTAGTACAGAATTTGTCAGCATGGAATTAGGTCACAGAATTCTTAAAATGGAGCTGCAGAAGCCCCAAAACTCAACATCCCAGGGAGCAATGGGCGCCTGACTTCCTGGGCCAAGAACAATGGGCTCCTGCCCAGTGCAGCCTGGGCACTGGGACTCTTTCTCTGGGGCATCCAGAAAAGGGGAGGGCTCTCCGGCAGTGCCACCGGGATGGGATTCCTTCATTTCCTGGGATTTCCTCCTTCCCCTCCTCCACTAGCTCAGGTGCCCCGAAGGTCCAGCTGTGCCTAGAGCACCCCCACCTGGCCTGGCTGTCTCCTACTGGCCCGTTTTAGGCCATCCCTCCGGGGTGGGTGAATCTGTAGGGTCAATTCCAAGGGGCTGTCCCTGCTGCCCTCAGCCTTTGGGGCCGTAGAGTGGCAGGCCTGCACCCCAACGCCTGTCCTGAAGGTGACCTCAGCCCTGTCCCCTATAGCCTGTCTCACCTTGCAAGTGAGTAATTGGCATTGCAGGGAAAAGGTGAGCACCTCCACCCTATGTTAGTGGAAGGGCACCTGGTGTGCACCCAGGCTTCATGCCCACCATTCCTCACTAAGAAATCGAGGATCAGAGGGCGGTGACACACCCAAGGCCATATACCCTGGAAGGTGGCAGTAGGAGGGCATGACCTGAAGCTGGTGTCCTGGAAGATGAGATGAAGAGTCAACCCCCTACTGTCCAATGGGCTACTGTCCAATGAGCAGGAGCAGAGACCTTCAGCCTATGTATCCTGCACCCCAACTTCGGTGTGGTGAGAATGGGGCATAGCTCCCTCTATAGCTGGATGAGCTCTGCCCCCTGGTGCCAGTCCCATATGACCTTTCCAGGTGGCTAATGAGGACCCAGGCACCACTCAGTAATTGGCCTTATTAGGCAGTTAGGACTGCCCAGGGGATGGGGTGGCGGATGCTGGGCCCCAAGGGGACCGGCCAGACAACTGCCTGTTAATTACCTGAAAAATCAGACAATTAGGCTTCCTGCCACCCGC
Source organism: Thryonomys swinderianus (assembly GCA_004025085.1). Taxonomy (NCBI): domain Eukaryota; kingdom Metazoa; phylum Chordata; class Mammalia; order Rodentia; family Thryonomyidae; genus Thryonomys; species Thryonomys swinderianus. Next base: position 8,008 of record PVIC010028218.1, read on the forward strand.
CTGCCCATGTCCTGCTGGCCCCTAATTACTGAGCGGCTGTTGAGCAGGCTAGGAGTGACCTGGATTTGGACTGAGGACCAACCTCTGACATTCTCTCCCTCCCTGCCTCCAGTTTCCATCCACAGGCTTCAGAGACAGATCTGGAATGGGGGCGTGCCTCCCAGGACCCCCACCCTCCCAATCCTCATCCCCTTCTCCAGTCCTGGAATCCTCCCACCCACTCTCTTTCCTGCCAAAGATAGCTTTAGGAGAAAAGAGATGGATGGCTGGAGCCCTAGTAGGAATGTGTGGGGCTTCCTGGGCGATGGACAAAACCAAGGGAGGGAAGGGTCGGAAGCAGGGGGAACACAGGGGCTGAGGTCCCTGCTGTGTGGCTCTTGCAGAGAAAAGCTACCGTGGTGCTCAGGAATAGGACTGGTAGAGGAGAGGAAGTTGAGAGCCCTCAGGGCACCTTGACACAGCCCGGGGCATGCTGGGCCCTCAAGGCTGGCCTTGGGGAACCTCCTACTCTGAGGGATGATGAACTGGAATGAGGTGTGGTCAGTGTGCAGCCTGCAGTGTGTGTGTGGGGGGTGGACAGAGGGTCCTGATCATGTGGGAGGTTCTGGAGACCATTTTCCTTTTGGTGAGCTCAGGCAGAGGGGTGGTGGCCCTGGTAGGAACCTACTGGGCTCCAAGACATTGGCTGGAGGCAGCTCTGGGAGTGCCTGGGCAGAGTAAGTGGCATCTGGGAGAGGCTTCTGGAGTCTGGAGAGATGCCCAGTGGGATGAGCAGAGGCACACACACTGCCCCTTGTCCTGAATGCACTGGGACCCCTCGTCCTGACAGGAGAGGCCTGAAGAAGTTCTGATCCAGGGCTGCGGGGCTCCCTCTCATGAAAGACCTACTTGCAGGAAATATCAACCATCCCTGGCTTACCCTATTTCCTTTGCTTGTTCTGTTCTGGGATTAAAAAAGCCTCTTCCAACCCAGTGTCACACACTTGTAATCCCAGTACTCTGGGAGTCTGACACAGGAGGATCACAAGTTCTATCCCTGCCTGGGCAATTTCGCAACTTAGTAAGACCTTGTCTCAACATAAAAAAATAAATAAATAAAACAGGCTGGGGATGTAGCTCAATGTGAAGGTACTGGGTTCAAACCCAGTACTGGAAAAAAAAACACCCCAAGCCCTTCCACTGTTTCTTTAGGGATAGGAGGAAGGCTGGAGGCCCAACAGTGCCAGCTCTTTGAAAGGGCACTCCTAGCCCAGAGAGGTTAAAAGGCTAAGTTGAGGTCACCCAGCTGGATGACAGGAGTGGGCCACAAAGAAATATCTACTCTGACTGTAGGTAGGTAGAGGGGGATTGCACTGGGAGGCTGAAGTAATTGTCTAGTATTCCACAACCCTAATTGTCACAGGTACCCAGGTATTGCCTGCTAAACACATGACTGCTGCGTGGCAATTAATAGACATGGGGCTTCCAGGCTGCCAACTGCTCGCCAAGAGTTGGAGCCTTATGACACACGCGCACACAGCTGCAACCAACCTGTAGCCCTAACTGCCTGTGAGCCCTGGTCTGACTGATTAGAGCAGATCATGCGCCATGCAGCTAGAGGGCACAGTTCTCACAGAGGCCTCACACACCATCTTTTGTTCTTTTTCAGCAGACTACAATCTTACACCTCTCTGACTTTGAGGGCAGGTCTGGGCCTCACCCCTTGTTAGCCCTCAGGGTGGCCAGCCTAGTCCCTGACACATGGAGCCCACTCCCTGAAAATGTGGTTGGATGTAGAGTGGGTGTTTGGAGGGATGAGTAGGAGAATAGACAGGTGCGTGACTTGTCCAAGGTCCCTAGGTCTTTAATAAGATGTAGGATCGAACCTGGCCCTGGGCTTTCATATGCTGCCTATCTGTTGTATCCCACCCCTAGCCTGGCCAGGGATTTAGCTCAGCGGTGCTGCTGTTTGCCTTGCAAGCACAACGTTGTAAGTTTGATCCCTGGTCACACACGCCAGTCTGATCACCCAAAAGTAGACCCCTTTAGGATGCAGGGGCATCTTCACAACAAACATCCCCAATCTGTGTGCCCACTTTGAGCTGTCACTGGCCAGTCTGAATCACTAGATCCCCAGGAAGCTTGGACCTCTGCCAGCTCAAGGAAGATGGTGCATATCTGGGGGGGGGCATTGCCTGGGACAGGAGGATTCTCCCATGCAATGCCACCTCCAGGGCCCAGTTTGGGCAAGGAACACAGCTGGAAAAAGGAAAGCGGAGACTTGGGAGGGAAAGGGGCTCCCCCAGACTCAGTGAGGGAGGTAGGAGTGACGAACAGCTGGACTGGACAACACAGTAGTCTCAGAGCCTGTGGGCATCTGCCCTGGCTGGGCTTCCTCCATTCTCCCTACACCAGGGGCAGATCAACCCTACTGGATATAAACCACCTCCACAGATCCCTGGCTGTCCCCTTGGACGGCTGGTTCCTTCTGAAGCCTCAGTTTACTCATCCAGCAAGGCAATGGGGGAAGATCTCAATCAGTCTGCCTTAAGCAATTGGCTTTGAAATTCTACCCTGAACCCTTTTCTCTGTTCCTTCCTCTCCTCTTCCTCTTCCCCCAGTCTGAGCCAGCTGCCTGGGAAGCTGCCTGGGACATACTCTTGGGCTGCATCAACTGCTGGACATGGACAGACACCTGTCTTGTCATGAGGAGATTGGGCCAGGATGGGCAACACCTTCTCCGCTCCTTCTCAGAGCCATGCCAAGGTACAAGCTGTTCCTGGAAGACTGTAACACAAGCTGGGCTTGGTGAGGCTATGCCTATGACCCACAAGACTCTAGGCAGCTCTTTGGCTAGTAGACTGGAGGCTGCCCTGTGATAAGGGTCTGCAAAGATATAGCTTGGCACGTCAAGGTCTGCATTTCTGGGATGGTACTAGAAACCAGTCCTTTCCTGCACAGTTGGGTTAAGTGCCAGGAACTCCACTTCCCAACTTCCCAAATCATGCTGACCATGTGCATATTACTTCACAGTTTGCAGAGTATAACAAACTTGCATCTTCCAAGTGGTGATGGGCATGAGATTATGTGTGCCAGGACATGAGCAGGTAATCTTCAGCAGTAGTTCCTCCATCTTGACCAGCACCCTGGAGGGAGTGCCTACCCTTATTTCATCCCATCTCCGGAAGAGAAGCAGTCTCTGTAGTCACACAGCCCTAGAACTAGGCTCACCCTGGCTCCTTACTAAAACAGATGCAGGAGGCACAGCTATTACTAGCAGAAGGTTGGGCACCCAGAAAAGAGTAGGAGTGGACCTCAGAGGCCCAAGGCTGGGCAACATGGCAGGCATGGACAGGAGGTAGCGGTCACCACAGAAGGACCATCCTGGCTGGACCTGGTCTACTCCCTGAACAAGTCAAAAGGCTCAGGGTTTCAGTGGGATGAGAGCAGAGACTGGAAGGGCCCTTGGCTACTATTAGACACCCTGTGAGAAGGAGCTAATTGTAGAGACTCACAAGGGTCTTTTAATGCTCATTGGCTTGTCTTTGCACCCAAGAGCCAACAAGCTATGGATACTCTCATAATCCTTCCATCTGCCTCTTGTCCCACCATATCATAGAGGATCCTGAATTGAAACCCTGCCGTCTGCTTAGCTTGCTGGGTGGTCACTCCAGGAAGGTGACTGTGGTTCTCTTTCACAGGCTGGCAGCTGTCCCATTGAGATGCTCAATGAATACCCACCAAATGCATGGGTGGGTTATTAGTTGCATGAGGAGCTGGATGGCTAGATTATTTCCTATAGTTGTGGTAAGAGTACCACAAACTTAGTGGCTTGAAAACAATACGAACTTCTTTTGAAAGGGTCTCTGAGGGCTAAATAAAAGTACTGGCAGCTCTACACTTTTTTTTTTTTTTTTTTGAGACAGGGTCTCGCTTTGTAGTTAAGGTTGGCTCTGAGCTCACAATGTAGCCCAGGCAAACCTTGAACTCAGCAATCCGCCTGTCTCTGCCTCCCGAGTGCTGGGATTACAGGCGTGAGCCACCACGCCCGGCACTGTGGTATGTGGTATTGATGGCTGGTGGGCGTGAGTCTCCACGCCCAGCATTGTATGTGGTTTCCAGGGATCAAACTCAGAACCTTGCGCTTGCGAGGCAGGTGCTGGAACCTCTGAGCTAACCCTCCGGCCCGGCAGCTCTATACTTTGAAGAATCCAAAGCATCTATTTCCCTGCTTTTCCAGATTCTAAAAGCTTCCAATTTTCTTTTCTTGTGGCTCTCTTCCTCCATATTCAGTGCCAGCTATGGCAGGCCAAGTCCTTGTCCTCTCTTTCCCTCTTGAGGATGCTTGTGATAACAGGACCCAATTAGATAACTCAAGATAATCTCTTGACTTTAACCCCAGACAATTAACAACCTAAATTCCCCTTTACCATGTTAAGTAACATAATCATAGGCTCTGGGATTTAGGATGTAGATACCTTCTGGGGGCCATTATTCTGGCCATCACAGATGGATAGATGGTTGATTATTAGAATGAATGGATAGGTGGATGGATGGATGGACAGATAAACAGATTGACAGGCTGAGTGCCCACAGTGAATGCACAGAGCAGACCTGTTACCTCTTGTCTTCTGTACTCTCCCCTCTACTAACATAACTGAACAGCCTCAGGCCTCAGGTGATGGAACTTTGCTGGGCTTCTTTGGCTTGTTTTGTATCCTGCACTGACTCTGGTCTCTAGAGGTGAACTCTACTCCATCTACCAGCCTGGTGTTCCAGGCCCTATTTGATCCTTAGCTGCTGGTGAGTGAGAATGACTTCCTGGGACATGGAGCTGAGGTGGGATATTGGAGGGTCAGGGCAATGATCTGGAATTGGGGCTCCTTCTTGGGTGAATGTGATAGAGTAGAGATGAGAGGAGTTCAGCCCCCAGAAACCACTTACTTGGAATTTTTTGGGGGGAGGGAGGTCAATCAACTTTATGTTTATCTGTTTAAATATAAAATTAATATGAAAGAATACCTTAAGGGGCAGTGCAGAATAGTGTAGGGAGTACCCCTGAACGACCATACAACCCAAGGACAAGAGCAGAACGTGCCTAGGCAAACCACAAGCTTCGTGAGGCCTGGAATTGGTGTCTGCTGCTCATGCTCACCTCTCCCCTGCACTGCCAAGGGTATCTGGCCTGGTACCCATGGGTGTGATAGGGAGTCCCAGGTGGGAGTTTCTGATGTGTCTCCTTTACTCAAACCCTGCCTGCCCAAGGGTCAAGGATCTTGGCTTGTCACTTCCAGGACTTTTGTGAATAATTCCATCACATGCATATGACCCTGGAATGAACCTGTTTATTTTTACTTTGGGGTTTTGAACTAGGTGTAGTCCTGCTATTGGGTCTCTTCTTCCTACGCCATGGTGTAGGATTCACCTGTGTGGCTGAGGGGACTTCTCAACTTGGGTGTCACTGGCTGTCCGTGGCGTTCCTGGTTTCTCCTAGGAGCTGTGCTGTCCACCGTGTCCCTGGGCTGGGGGGTGAGGTTATTGCCCTTGTTGCCAGTACCAGTCTTGCTTCATCCAGGCCACACTTCTCCCTCTTCTCTCAGCCCCCTGAGTTCACAGTCACTTCCCAGCCCCCCAGTGTGCCAGGTGATGCTTCCTTAACCTGAGCCAGCTCTGGCTGGGGCTCAGGGTCTGCTGGCACTGCAGCTGCAGGGGACGTCTATGCTGGGGCCCACACCCATGCAGCCTGCCTTGAGTCACCCTCACAGGCATATTGGGTCCCCCAGGCCCTATGTTCAAAACAGGAAGAAGAGAAAAAATAAGCCTTGCCATTAGGCACTGCTGAGTTCAAGTGTCTAACTGTCACATGCCAGCTGTAGGACCTTGGGCAAGTCATTTCCCCTTGTGGAGCCTCAGTTTCCCCACTGGAAAGTGGGGACACAGCAGCACCCTGATAGTACATTGTGAGAGTCAGGGGTGCTCAGAGGAGGCAGGGGTAGCTAAGCATGGGCTGTCACTGTTTTCCCCACTCCTGCCCTGGGCTCTTGGTTCCAAATAGATGTTTCAGAGAACAAGCAGCCCAGCCCCTTGTGGATAAGGAAACTGAAGCATGGGGTAGGAGGCTCCCTCTTCCCTGCTTCAGGGCTGACTGGTCCGATGCCAGGATATCCTGTGGGCTGTGCATGCAGGGACTGTCATGCTGCCCCTCTGTTGTGGGGTCCTGGATCCTCTCTCCAGTCACTTGTGTCCCTTCCCCCTGCTCTGTCCTGGCCTTGAGGTAAAAATGAGGGGGCAGGGAGGGGGACAGTGGTGGGGTCACTGTGTCTAGACAAGGCTCAGCAGCCTACATGCCCCTGCCCCTGGCCACTGCCCCCAGCTCCTGCAGATCGCTTCCACCTTCCAAGAACCGCCCAGCCCCAGCCTTGAACACCCTGACCAGGCCCTTTGTGAGGTTCTGGTCCTGCTCACAGCACCAGGCCCTGCTCTAAGGAGGAGTTGTTCCTTGGGCCCCTCAGCACCTCCAGGGAGCAGGCAGTGACAGGAGGCTGATGCTCTCTCCAGACAGAAGACAAGTATCCTGCAGAACAGGGGTGGAGTCAAAGGCTTGGTTTTTCACCCACACCGGCTTTCAGAGGAGGAAGACCCAAGGAACAGGACATGACCCCAGACACCATGGCTCTGCCTAGAGCCCTGGATGCCTGCATCCAAAAGAGCTCCTGGGGGGGGGCACAGGGGCCTGGGGCTGCCTGAAGTGTTTGGGGGGTGCCCTAAACGGAGACTTGCGGAAGGACTTCAGTGCCCACCTGATCAGGCCGGTTATTCTGGCGCAAACAGGGTCAAGAGCAATTTCCCTATGGAGACTGCTCAGGAAACAGGGTCCCCAGAGAGCAGGCCTAGAGGCTGGAGAGCAGCAGGCAAGGAAGGGCCACTCTCTTGGGCGAACTGTACCCCTTCCCACCTGCCAGTACTCCCTCTGCTCTGCTTCCTCTCAGGGAACCCCCTCCAGGCTCCTGTCACACTCCCTCCAGTGTGCGCCCCCGCAGCCCCTGGGCCCCTCCTCCGTGCCAGGGTGGGAGCACAGTAATTCAAGCTATTTTTAGCCAGGCTGCATCCTCTAGGAGATTCAAGACAAGGGGAAGCCGCCTCCGCGCCTGCGGAAGCTGCTCTCAGAAAAGCGATCGATTCAAACCATTGCTGGGAGGGCTCTGTGCCCAGTGAGGAGCTGGCAGGGGCTGAGACAGGCAGAGGGCTCCAGGCCTCTCACCCACTGACTCTGGCACTGGTGCACGTGGACAGCGGTGGTGAGGTCCCATGTGCCACTCACTTTCACCTGTCAGTGGCTCTCCTCAGTGCTCCCTATAGGGAGCAGGGCTGTGAGACCCAGGCCCCCCATCTGTTCCATCCCTGCCCTATGCAGCGTGCTATAAGGGTAGGGGCCCTCTGCCCACCAGGGGAGATGTGGGAGCATCGAAGGACCCTCACTTTGCCCACCTGGCCTCCTAATCAGTTCATACTTTGCTAGCTGGGCATGGTGGCTCACACCTGTCATTCCAGCACTCGGGAGGCAGAGACAGGAAGATTGCTGAGTTTGAGGCTTGCCTGGGCTACATAGTGAGCTCAGGGCCAGCCTGAATTACAAAGCGAGACCCAGCCTCCAAAAAACTAAAAGAACCCCAAACAACCCCTCAATTCATACTTTGCTGCAGAAGGGCTGCCCGAGGAGCTATCTGAACACAAAAGAACAAAGCAATGGACAGGCGTGGGGGCACGAAGGTGGCCTGGGAATCAGGACCCCTGAGTACCTGGGTGAGCAGGTGACTAAGCCACGCCTGCTGCCTAGTAGGTGCTTGGAACAAGTGGGTCATCCTGGCTGAGAGGGTAGCGCTGTGATCCTGAACATCTCACAGAAGCGGAGCCAGGGGAGTTATCTGCCTGAGACTGCTGGGGGCTGGGAGGAGGCTGCTCTTCAGCCTTTCCTAGGGGATGGGTGGGGAGAGGGTGCCGAGAGTGTGGACAGCCAGCCAATGACAGCAGTGGGGCAGACACGGGAAGGGAGGACGACCTGAGAAGTACGGGGACCTGTGGGATGAGCTGGGCCTGTGCCTCCCAGACTCCGCCTGCTGTACACACCCTAGCACCTTCTACAGTAGGCCTTCCCTTCCTTTTCCAAACTGGGATCCACGTCTCAGGCAGCATCCAAGCGCAGAAGAGCTTCTGGGAGAGGCTTTGACAGAGAAAAAAAACTGAGTGACCATGCACAAGTTACCTCACTTTTCTGAAACTCAGTTTCCTCATCTGCAACGTGGGATTAACGAGAGGCTACTCTGAGGGTATAGTGCAGGCCAGTGGTCACCAGTGCAAACCCCTGCTGGCTCTGGTTCCCTCAGAAGGCTCTTTCCCGTCTGACACCTGGTCTCAGCTGGGCTGGGGAGGTAAGGGCCACCACTGGCTAGGCCTTGGGGCACACAGATGCAGAGACAGCCAAGGGAGGCCAGGGTCAGCTGGCAGAGCTGTCGGGAACCAGCATTGGCTTTGGCCTCCCAATTGCTCTGTGTCCTCTCCTTTGCCGGACCTCACAGGGCCCGCTTCCCCTCCCGTGGTGGCTTCCCATCTGTCCTTGTCGCTCCTCGCCCCAGGGGTCTGTGTGGCATTCTGACCTGCCTCTTAGTGCTGTGCCCAGAGCTCGCTCCCCTCCCAGCCTCCGCACACACAGCAGGTGCTCCAGGTGTTCATGGCAGCAGCTCGGCCCAGCAGACTTAGGTAGTATAGTGATGGCCTCACCAGAAGAGCCCTGGATCTGCCAGGTGGAGCCAGGCCTCACTCTTCGGATCTGCTGAAGCACGGAACTCTTTTCCAGCCTGTGTGGCTGCCCCTATTTATTTAGATACTAAGTATTGCACTCAGGACCTTTGCTCTGAGCTGTGGCCAAGCCTTTTTTGTTTTTCATTTTGAGACAAGGTATTACTAAATGACTAAGTTGCCCAGGCTGGGCTCAGACTTTTGATCCTCCTGCCTCAGCCTCCCCAGGTGCTGGGATTTTAGGTTTGTACTACCATGCCCTGCTGGGATGACCCCATTTTATAGGTGAGATAAACCAAGTAGCTTCTGGGCAGCTGGTTGGGTGACTTGTACAGTGACGTGCAGCTAGGAGAGGGCTGTGCGTGGCCTCTCTGTCAGGGTCCTTGGCAGGCCTTTAGGAGCTGGCTCTCCTAGACCCACGGCCCTCTGGGGTTCCCGTGCCAGCCTCACTGGGGCTGGGCTTCATTCTCTCTTGCTCTGCCCATGGTGTGGTGGGGCCTGGTGCATCTCTCAGGAGTAGAACCTGGGGACAGTGTAAGAGCTTTCCCAAGACTGCTGAGGGAGACACCAGTGACCCCCACCCACCCCACCATGTCCCCAGGCTGCAGCCTTCCCTGCGTGACTCTTCCACACACACTCGTGTGTCCCTGGGAGAGTCCCTTCTCCCTGGAGCCCCGTTTCCCCATCTATAAGACCGAAGAGGGGAATTAGATAACCTTCATGTGTCTGGGCCAGTGCTGGCTTCCTAAACTCTGCCAGAAGCTGCCTGTGTCCCAGGAGGGGTGAAACTGGGCATGCGACCAGTGAAGTTGAGAGAAGATAGTGGCCTTGTTCATTCAGAGAAATTCTTTGAAAGGTCACTGCATCCTGCCCTCTCTCCTTCTCCTTAAAGAGCTCTCCATCTGATCCTAGGAAGGGGTGGTCCTGGGACACAGCCGCCTTTAACCACCCCCCCAGGGCTGTTGATGAGTGGAGTCCTTTCTCCCCTATCCCCAAGCCTCTCTTTAGCCCTGGCTGGCAGGAGGTGGTGGTGGTGGTGGGGTGAGTGTGGGCTAGAAGGCGTCCAGGCAAGACAGGGTTAAAGGAGAAAGGGGAGCTGGAAGGGGGCTGTGGTTGTCAAGGCAACAGCATTGCTGGGGCCATTGGAAGCTGCTGGGGAGGAAGAAGGGGGGGGCTGTCTTCCCAGCCCTCCCTCCATTCTTCCTGTTCAGATGCTTTGTGTTAAAAAACTAGTCTTCCATTTGTGTCTAGGGGAGGGAGCCGGAGAGCCACTTTGGGGTTCCTTCCCACACACACCAGCACCTTCTGCATCCCCTTCCCATCCCTTCCCTCTTCCCACCCCTGCTGATGGCTCAGTTCTGTTCACACTGGCCAGTCCGTCCCCACCTGAGACCGACCCCAGCCCAGGCCTGAGCTGGCAGGTGTTGCCTCTCTCCAGGGACACTCCCAACCAACAGCTTCCTAGGCCTGCTAGGGTGGGCGGGGCTTCTTTTACCCGGTGGCTTCCCCAGGTGTGACCCATCCCACATTCCCAGGAGCCTGGAGAAGACCTGGATGGCCGGTCTCCTTGTTGTAGGTCCTCAAACAAATAATGCTGGGGCTCTGGCTCTCGGCCTGTCAAATGGGGCGATAAAACCTCCACCACTGGTTCTGGTTACAATGACACAAAGCCATGCTTCAGGAGGCTTTCTCTCTCTCAGCTTTGTCTTGCTTTTCTTTGTGACAAGAAAACTGAGTCTCGGAGAGGATAAGCCACTCTGCCAGCAAGTGGCAAAGTTCAAACCCAAACGTGACTGGTGCTCAATCCCATTCCTCTACCCCAAAGCGACGTGGTTTTGGGTAACTCCAAAGCGGACAGAGAGGGGCTGTGCCCAGGGTGTCCAGTGCTTTCTCTGGCTTGAACCCTCTAGGGAAGGCACCTCACCGCTACCCAGGAGCCTGGAGTCAGGGTGGCCTGACAGAGAACTGGCCCGGAGCAGGGAGTTAGGAGCTGGATTGACAGGAGTGGTGCTGGTGGGCAAGGACCTGAGAGAAAGAGCAGACTCCTGCTGTCAGCTGCCCACGGCAGTGGGACTCCTTCTGCAGTCCCATGCTGCCCCCTCGTGGACCACAGGTGCATATTTTCTGCTCCAGATACTACATCACCCTGTGGGAGGTGAGCCAGGCTCTCCAGAAGGCAAATCAGTGGCCTAGCAACGAGGCTGTTCCTCTAATTTCTGCTAGAAATGACTAATCCTGAGCCTCAGCTGGCCCCAGATACCTTTCCTTTTCCCATGAGCTTTGATCTCATGCTTGAAGGGAAGTGAATTTAAGAGTTGTATTTTCTGCTGACCACAGTGGTGGATGTTTGTAAATCTTGTTTTCTTTGGAAGCTGAAGCAGGAAAATCACAAGTTTGAGGTTCCTGGGCAACTTTGTCTCCAAAAACAAATAAATAGGGGTTGGGGGATTTAGCTCAATGGTTCTAGCATCTGTCTAGCAAGTGCAAGGTCCCAAGTTCAATCCCTGGTACAACACACCACAGTGCTGGGCATGGTGGCTCATATCTGTAATCCCAGCACTTGGGAGGCAAAAGCAGGAGGATTGCTGTGAGTTCAAGGCTTGCCTGGGCTACATAGTGAGTTCAGAGGCAGTCTGAACTCCAAAGTGAGACCCTGTCTCAAAAAAAAATAAACCACAAACAAAAACCCCAACAAAACAAAACAAATAAACAACCAAAACAACAACAACAAAAAAAGAAAACCTGGGCATGGTGGCACACCTGTAATCCCAGCATTCAGGAGGCTACGGCAGGAGGATGGCTGCAAATTTGAGATTAGCCTAGGCCACATAGTGATTTGAAGACCAACCTGAACTATATAATGAGACTTCATTTCATCCCCATGGAATGAGGATTTAGCTCACTGGTACCACATCTGCCTTGAAAGTGCAAGGTCCTGAGTTTGATCCTGGGACTAGAAAAAATAAATCTCACTCCTAAAATAGTCCGGGGCAGCTTGAGCTCAATGGTAGAGCATATGTGGAGGTCCTTGTTTCAATCTCCAGTAACACACACACACACACACACACACACACACACACACACATCCTCCAGCATTACCGCTCCTATTTTCAACCCCAGTCCAGTCATTTGAAAGGGAAGCAGGACTCCCCAAATCATTCCTGGAAGCAAGAACTATCTTAATACCAAAACCAGAAAAGGATCTAACCAAAACAGAGAATTACAGGCCAATCTCATTAATGAATATAGATGCAAAATCTTCAACAAGACACTGGCAAAGAGAATGCAGAGTATTATCAAGATTATACACCCTGACCATGCTGAGTTCATCCCAGAGGTGCAAGGTTCAGCATATGCAAATTAATAAGTATAATTCACCATCTTAACAGAGCCAAGGACAAAACCACAGGATCATCTCAACAGATGCAGAAAAAGTGTCTGACAAAGTCCACCACCCATTTATGACAAAAATTGTAAAGAAAATTTATCTCAATCTGATAAAAGCCATCTCTGACAAACCAATAGTCAACATCATACTAGATGATCAAAAACTGAAACCTTTCACTCTAAAATGTGGAAAAAGACAAGGATGTCCACTGTCACCACTCCTATTCTGTGTAGGTCTGGAAACATTAGCCAGAGCAATTAGACAAGAGAAAGAAATAAAAGTGAAGAGGACAGAAGAAAACAAAATTTAATGATCATTATTGCTAATGATGTGATATTCTACATAGAAGACCCCAAAAACTCCACCAAAAGATTCCTAGATTTAATACCAAATTCAGTAGAATAGTTGGATATAAAGTCAATACTAAAAAATCAATTAACAGGGCCAGAGGTTTAGCTCAGTGGTTCTGGTGCCTGCCTAGCAAGTGCAAGGTCCCTGGTTTGATCCCCAGTAACCATATACAACAATACTGGGCGTGGTGACTCACACCCACCAGCAATCAGTACCACACACCACAGTGCCGGGCATGGTGGCTCACACCTGTAATCCCAGCATTCAAGAGGCAGAGGCAGAGGCAGAGGCAGGATTGTTGTGAGTTTGAGCCTTGGCTAGGTTATATAGTGAGCTCAGGGCCAGCCTGAATACAAAAGCAACACACTATGTCCAAAAAACAAAACAAAACAACAACAAAAAAAACCCCATAGCATATCTCACAGAGCTAGAGAAGACAATCCTAAATTTAATTTGGAACCACAGAGATCTAGAATAGTAAAAGCAATTTTGGGGAACAACAAGGTAGGGGGCATCATAATCCCCAAACTGAAACTGTACTACAAAACTGCTGTGATAAAAACAACATGGTATGCCAAACAAACAGACCTGAGAAACAGAAGATACAGAAACAATTCCAAGCAGCTGGGCAAAGTTGTGCACACCTCTAATCTCAGTACCCTGGAGGCTGACCAGGAGAATCGTTGTGAATTGGAGGCCAGCCTCAGTTACATAGTGACATCCAGTCTCAAAAAACAAAAACAATGACAAAAATTCTCCAAGCACACGCAGCTACCTTATTATCTTTGTCAAAGGGGCCAAACACTTTCACTGGAATAAAATAGCCCCTTTAATAAACTGGTGCTGGGAAAACTGGCTTTCCACATGCTGAAGATTAACCTAGATGCATATCTATCACCATGCATTAACCTAAAACTGAAATGGATCAAAGATCTAAATATTAAAACAGAAACACTTAAAGTAATGGAAGCCAGAATAGGTAAATTCTTGAAGACTTAGTTATAGATAAAGACTTTAAGAACAAAAATTCTGGGCCGGAGGGTTAGCTCAGTGGTTCCTACGCCTGCCTCGCAAGTGCAAGGTCCTAAATTTGATCCCCGGTAACCACATACAATGCTGGGTGTGGAGACTCACGCCCACCAACAATCAATACCACATACCACAGTGCCGGGCATGGTGGCTCACGCCTGTAATCCCAGCATTTGGGAGGCAGAGACAGGAGGATTGCTGAGTTCGAGGCTTGCCTGGGCTACATAGTGAGCTCAGAGCCAGCCTGAACTACAAAGTGAGACCCTGTCTCAAAAAAAAAAAAAAGAACAAAAATTCTGCTCACACAGGAAATGTTACTGGAATCACATCATATTAAAAAGCTTTTACACAGAAAAAGAAACCACTATCAAAGTAAAGAGGCAATCCACAAAGTGGGAAACATTTTTTATCAGCTATTCTTCAGGCAAAGAACTAACATCTAGAATATATAAAGAACTAAAAAAAAAAAATTAGACTATTCAAACTGAAAGATCCAATCCAAAAATGGGCATGTGAAGTGAACAGATACTTCTCAGATAAGGAAGGGGAAATGGCAAATAAATATATGAAAAAATGTTCATCATTATTGGTCATTTGAGAGACGCAAATTAAAACAACATGGAGTCTGGGCCGGAGGGTTAGCTCAGTGGTTCCGGCGCTTGCCTCGCAAGCGCAAGGTCCTGAGTTCGATCCCCGATAACCACATATAATGCTGGGCGTGGAGACTCACGCCCACCAACAATCAACACAGCATAGCACAATGCCGGGCGTGGTGGCTCACGCCTGTAATCCCAGCACTTGGGAGGCAGAGACAGGAGGATTGCTGAGTTCGTGGCGGCTTGCCTGGGCACCATAGTGAGCTCAGGGCCAGCCTAAACTACAAAGCGAGACCCTGTCTCCAAAAAAAAAAAAAAAAAAAAAACCAACATGGAGTCCCATCTTTCTCCAGAAAGAATGGTTGTCATCAAGAAATTAACCAATAGCAAATACTGGGAGGTCTGTGGAGAAAAAGGAACGTTTCTCCACTGTTGATGGGAGAGTAGATTGGTGTAACCACTATGGAGACCAGAGTGGAGATTCCTCAAAAGATTAAAACTAGAGGTTCCGGGTGCTAGCTTTGGCAGCACATATACTAAAACTAGAGGTTCTGGGCTGGAGATTTAGTTCAGTGGTTCCAGCACCTGCCTACCAAACTCAAGGTCCCTGGTTCGATCCCCAGCAACCACATACAACAATACTGGGCGTGGTGACTCACGCCTACCAGCAATCAGTACCACACACCACAGTGCCGGGTGGGGTGGCTCACACCTGTAATCCCAGCTCTCAGGAGGCAGAGGCAGGAGGAATGCTGAGTTCAAGGCTTGCCTGGGCTACATAGTGAGCTCAGGGCCAGCCTGAACTCCAAAGCGAGACCTTGTCTCAAAAAAAAAAAAAAAAAAAGCAACCAAACAAAAAGCTAGAGGTTCCATTTGACCTACTTACTCCCCTTCTTGGTGTCTTCCAAAAAGAGTTAAAAGTACTGGGCCGGAGGGTTAGCTCAGTGGTGCCGGTGCCTGCCTTGCAAGCGCAAGGTCCTGAGTTCGATCCCCGGTAACCACATATAATGCTGGGTGTGGAGACACGCCCACCAACAATCAACACCGCATACCACAATGCTGGACATGGTGGCTCACGCCTGTAATCCCAGCACTCGGGAGGCAGAGAGGAGGATTGCTGAGTTCGCGGCGGCTTGCCTGGGCTACATAGTGAGCTCAGGGCCAGCCTGAACTACAAAGCGAGACCCTGTCTCAAAAAGCAAAAAAAAAAAAAAAAAAAAAAA
>PVIC010028219.1:0-23370 GCA_004025085.1 Thryonomys swinderianus
GAGAGAGGGAGAGGGAGAGGGAGAGGGAGAGGGGGGGAGAGAGAAGCCCTTCAGGTCCTACGTGCTGTGAACTGCCTCTTCCACCAGGCTCTTAGCACCGAGTTAGCTGTAGTGCCCCATGAGTAGTCCTCTTCCCAAAGTTCCACCTAGCTATAAACCATCTCTGATCTCTCAACCAGAGGTCTAGAAACAGGGCTCTGAAACAAGTCACTGAATGGTTTTATAAAAACTCATCCAAGAGAGCATGGTGGTGCCAATGGGACAGGCACACAGGTACATGGGTTGTGTAGGTCACTGTATCTCCCAGGGGGACACAAGAAGAAGCAGGTCTTCATGCGCTGAAGAAGTTTTGAGATGTGTGAATCTCTACACATTTGCTTGTCATTTTAGACACCAAGACATATTCATACTTCCGGCATGAGGCTAGCTGAAAGGCCGACTCATGGAGCTGCTGAGTAATAGTGCGACAGGTCCAACACTGGTTCAGGTCCTCAGCATTACTAAACTAGGGGCTCAGCAGTCCCATAACTGATTTCCCTCTTTTTAAAATTTCTTTATTTTATTTTTTAGTTTTTTGAGATAGGGTCTTGCTTCATAGTTCAGGCTGGCCCTGACCTCATTGTGTAGCCCTGGCTAGCCTCAAACTCATAGCAATCCTTCTGCCTCAGCCTTCCAAGTGCTGGGATTACAGGCATGAATCACTATGGCTGGCATTGTAGTATGTGGTGCCAGGGATCAAACTTTGGACCTTGTGCTTGCCAGGCAGATGCCAGAACCACTGAGCTAACTCCTTGGCCCAACTTCCCACTTTTTTTTTTTTTTTTTTTTAAGACAGGGTCTCGCTTTGTAGTTCAGGCTGGCCCTGAGCTCACTATGGAGCCCAGGCAATCCTGGAACTCAGCAATCTTCCTGTCTCTGCCTCCCGAGTGCTGAGATTACAGGCGTGAGCCACCACACCCGGCACTGTGGTATGTGGTATTGATTGTTGGTGGGCATGAGTCTCCATGCCCAGCACTGTATGTGGTTTCTGGGGATTGAACTCAGGACCTTTGCGCTTGCGAGCAGGTGCCGGAACCACTGAGCTAACCCTCCGGCCTGAACTTCCCACTTTTCAATATCTCCTCTCAACCCAATGGCAAGAAGTCTGTTTCTAAGACCCAGTTACTACTTGCTCAAAAACCTCCAAAGACTCCCCATTACCTAAAACTCCAAGTACAAGTATCTCCTCTGGCACTTAAAGCCCACTCTATCCTGGACATGAGAGACACTTGCAATATTAATTCCCCACTACCCACTTCAATGTCTCACATAGTAGTCAAGCTGATGTATGATTCACTCATTCCTGCAGTTCTGGGAAAGGCCTGGTAATCCTGGATTATGTAATAGTCCCCGGAGATGTCTCCCTGTTTCCACTTTTGCCCTCTGCTATCTATTCTTACCACCACAATCAGAACAATCTTGTTTTAAGCCTAAATCAAATGATGTCAGGCCTCTGCTCAAAACCTTCCAGGTTAGGATTGCCAGATTTAGCAAATAGAAATACAGGTACCCAGTTATATTTGATTTTTAGGTAAGTGGCAACTTTTTATATGAGTATACCTCATGCAGTATTTGGGGCATACTTATACTAAACACTTTGTCTACCTGTGGTTCAAATTCATGTGATGACTTGTCCTGCGTTACACTGGTCCTGCAATGCTAGAGCTCTGATTCCTATTCATTCAGAGGTAGAGGCAGAATCCTTACAAGACCTCTGTGTGAGCCAGTACTCAATGGCATGTTGACTTCATCACCCATCACTCTTGATGCCTCCTCTTCCCACCACAACGACCTCTTAGAACATTGGGCCTCAGGGCCTCAGCACTTGCTGTTCATACCACCTGGAACACTTTTTCTTCTCAGATAGCCACATATATCTCTCTGTCACTTCCTGTAGCCCTCTGTTTAAGTGTCATCTTTTCACTGAAGCCTTTCCTGATGTTTCTGTTTAAAATTGTCATTTTCCACACACTATCATCTCCACTCCCTTTTCCTGACATTACTTTTCTGTCTAGAATGCTTAACACTTCTGGCAGACATTATATTTAGTTGTTTATTTGCTCTTTGTCAACCTTTCTCCCCCACCCCGAAGGAATAATGTTCTACAAGGGCAAGCACTCCTTGTGCTTCCTCGGTGCTCTGTGCTCAGCCTCTAGCACAAGCTTGCTGAGTAGGTGACCAGCGCACAGCTGAGGAATGTGCGGACAAAGCAATGAGAGATACGCAGTGCTACTCTGGGGAGTGATGAGTGCTACAGAGAAAAGTAAAGTAATGCAACAGATTTGAGAGTGCTAGGTGGGGCTCTCGGTATGAGCTGGCCTTTCTGAGAAGGAGGCACTTTAGCAAAAAATAAATTGAATAAAGTTCGATGAGATTCCTCAAGTCCAACAGCCTTCCTAGTCTTCTCTGTGTGTGAATTCCTCCCCTTCTCAGAAGTCCTACCTCCAGTATGTAGAAAACTTGGTCCTTGGCCCTTGCCTTGTGACCCCATACATAAAACTACTTTCCTCCACTTCATGGCTTATTAACTGATACAGTAATGAGTTAATTGGTGGGAGCAACAGTGGGATGTGCTTTTCACATTCTGAAGCTTGTTGTAGTTGATGATTGAATCATATCAACAGCTACCACTTGGCCTCTTAGTACCTCTCTGGTGCTGGGCCCTTTTTTCTGGGCAAGAGCAGTGGCTTGGCGTGGAATTTTGTCCAGGGTTTCTCCAAGGCCATGCTGTGTGTTCACTCTGTGAAAGGGTATCACAGTCCAAAGCCTTGCCTAGGAATGAAAGCGAAATTTCTATTCTGGGAGGGTCCTATTGTGGGAACCCAAAGGATTTCTTATCTTACACATTTATAACCAACAAACTCTCTTCTTTCAATAATGGGCATCTGGAAGAGAGTGTTTTGAAGCTTAAAAAAATTCTAATGCTTTAATCTTCTTAGCGTCTTCAAACATCAGGTCTTCTTTTTGAAACTCAGCTGGGGGATGAAGGCCTTTATCTGCTGCACCTGTGTTGCTCACCGAGAGGCCGTGTCCCTGGAACCGCACAGAAGCAGCGGCGCCGTGCCGCAGAAAGCCTGGCTTCCGGAATCTCCGAGGAGCATGCTGTTGCTATACTGTCAGCAGAGCAGAACTTCCGCAAGACACAGGATTGGCAACTCTGTGGGGGAGGGTCAGTCCATCTCAGTGCACCGCACCTTTGTCTACTGCGCCTCCTCAGGGCTTGTCAGATATATTTTGCATATTTAAATGATAAAGCGGGTGTGCGAAAACTCTTATAGCCTCCAAATATTACAAAAACAGAACAGCTTTGCTCTGAATGAGAAACCCAATAACACAAATTTTATTTTCATTTCATTTTCTTTTTTGGCTGTTCTGGGAATTTATATTGGCCATTTAATCTTACTGTTATGGTTTTAAAAGGATATTATCTCTGTGTACAATAATGTTTTTTGTGAAAAGAATTGTAAATTGTACTGAAGCTTTTTGCATCTAAAATTCTAAAAACAAAACACTCATCATTTCATTTCTATGTGAATTTTGAAAACTATATTCTTTTAAGATTTATATCTAAAGACTTAAAGGCAAATCAGGATATACTGGAATTTTCATCTATCATTATACAACTTTTGGGAGGACACTTTTCTAATGGATACTAAATAGCACTTATCAAGTAATGAGGGTATTTTTGTTTACAGGGCTATTCAAATTCATTTAAAGATGTATATAACCAAACGTAGGCCAATGTTCACCATATAGGTAGAATAAATTTACTTGTCTTCTGTTTACATTTACATCATCAAAACTACTTCTAAGAATCTTAAGAATGACTCTGTTGACCCTCAGTTTCAGAAAATAAAAAGAAGGAAATCTGTAAGCAAGAAGAAATAGAGTTACCATTATACTTAGCATTCTTGGCTAAGTAGACTTTACTATTTAAAAGTAGAGGTGGATGATTTTAAGGGCTAAGAAGACCAAATCGGTTGTTGACAAAGTTTTATAGTTTGCAAGATCATTATAAATGAGTTGTACGAATTTGAAAGTAGATGAAAGACACTAATACAAATAAATGGCCTGGAACATGGACAAAGGGCAAGATTAATGCTATAAAATAAAACCAATAGGTAAATCAGACATGTCATTCTCAAATCTCCTTGGGCAGAACATAAGTATTCCACCAGTAAAATTATTGCAGTAGTTTTCCAATGTGGAGAAAAATAAGTTGAAGATTATAACTTACTGAACACCTTCCTGACCTTCTTAAAATTTTTTGCAACTTCTATACCTGAAATGTGAGAGGATAGGAATAAAATATTATCAGAAAATTTAGGAAAGACCATTCATTATTAATCAAGGAGTTTGTACAGACAGGTGTTCCTTCTCTTTATGATTTTCATACTGCATATATTTTTATTTTGTTAGTATAACTATTTTTAAATTTATTCATTTTATTGGTACATCTCAGATGGAATTTATGATGACATTCATTACTGAGAATTTGCACCTGTACATGATATATCTTGATTCTTTTTTTTTTTTTTTTTGAGACAGGGTCTCGCTTTGTAGTTCAGGCTGGCCCTGAGCTCACTATGGAGCCCAGGCAAGCCTCGAACTCGGCAATCCTCCTGGCTCTGCCTCCCGAGTGCTGGGATTACAGACATGAGCCACCATGCCCAGCACCGTGGTACGTGGTATTGATTGCTGGTGGGCGTGCGTCACCACGCCCAGCGTTGTATGTGGTTACTGGGATTGAACTCAGGACCTTGTGCTTGCGAGGCAGGCACCAGAACCACTGAGCTAAATCTCCAGCCCTATATCTTGATTCTTTTTCCATTCCTGTAACTTGTCTCTGATATATATAAGCTTTATTTCCATTTTTTTGCTTCTTATCTTCAATTTTTTCTGTCCCTTCTTTTTCTCTTCCTTGCTTCTCCTCCCTAGATTCCCTTCCTTTTGAACAGTTTTCTCCCATTTCACAATGTCTATCATACCTCTTAGTCCTCATTTACATTTTCAATTTCTCACACTAGAGAAGTGATTCAGTATTTACACGTGTGTCCTATTTATTTCATTTATGAGCATGGCCTCAAGGTGCATCCATTTAGTTATAAATGACTCAAGTTTATCGTTATTTATGGCAAAGTAGTACTCCATTTTATTATAAAAAAAACAAAACACATCTTTACCCAGCTGCCAGTTGATGGGTTTTTGAGCTGTTTCCAAGATTTAGCTATTACAAATTGTGCCCCTATAAGCATGGGTACACATATGTCGCTGTGGTATGATGCTTCTAATTCTTTTGGAAATGTACCCAGTAGGGAAATAGCAGTGTCAAATGGAACATCTAATCTCAGCGTTTTGAGTAAATCACTGCCACAGATTGCCGCAGTGATTGTACCAGCCTACATTCCCACCAATAGTGAAGAAGGGTGGTAAACACTGTGGTACGTGGTACTTATTGCTGGTGGGCATGAATCATCATGCCTGGCATTGTTATATGCAACTATCAGGGATCAAACTAGGGAACTTGCACTTGCTAGGCAGGTGCTGAAACCACTGGGCTAAATCTCTGGCCCTATTAGTTGATTTCTTAAGAGCAGCCATTCTTTCTGGAGTGAGATTGATTCTCAGTGTTTTCATCTGCATCTTGCAAATGACAAGTGATGTTGAATCTTTTTTCATGTGTATTTACTATGTCTATTACTTTATCTGAGAAATGTCTGTTCATTTCAGATTTCCATTTTTGAATTGGATCATTAAATTTGGGGGGCTCTGATTTTTCAAAGTTCTTTCTATATTTTAGGTAGTAGATATTTGTCTGAGGAACAGCTGGTAAAATTTTATCACAACTTGTAGGTTATCTTTTCATTCTGTTGGTAGTTTCTCTTCCAGTGCAGAAGCTTTTTACTAATATGAGATCCCAGTTGTTGATTTTTTTATAGTAATTCATGCACTGCTGAGGTTTTGATCAAAGAATCTTTTTCTATGCTGATGTTTTCAAGAGCTCCAGCTAATCTATTTTCTAGTAGGTTTAGTGTTTTGTTGTAATATTTAGATCTTTGATTCACTTCAATTTTAGTTTAGGGTATGGTGAGAGATATAAATTTAGTTTTAATTTTTGCCAAGTTGAAACCCACTTTTTTCAGTACCATTTATTAAAGAGGCTTTTTCTCAGTTGAGGGCTCCTTTTTCAAAGATGAGGTGACTCAGTGTGTCTGGAGTTGTTTCTGTGTCTTGTCATCTATTCCATTGGTCCTCAGGTCTGTTTCTTTGCTAGTACCATGCTGTTTCTATCACAATGGCTTGTAATATAGTTCCAAGATGAGGAGTGTTATATCTCCTGCCATGTTATTGTTGCCTAGAATTGCTTTTGCTCTTCTAAGTCTCTTCTGGTTCCAGATGAATTTTTGGATTATTTTCCCTAGTTCTGTAAAATATACTCTTGGGATTTCAATTAGGGTTACATTGAATCTATATAGCAGTTTTGGGAGTATGGACATTTTTACTATATTGGTTCTTCTTGCTCAAGAACAAGGGATGCCCTTCTATTTTTTTTGAAGCCTTTTTTTTTTTGTGTGGTACAGGGGCTCAAACTCAGGCCCCCATGTGTCCAAGGTTGGCACAGTACCACTTAAGCTAAATCCCTAGCCCTTTGATGTCTTTTTTTAAAGTACTGTAGTTTTCAGAGTAGAAGTCTTTTACTTCCTTTCTTAGGTTAATTCCTAGATATTTCATTTTTTGGATGTTATTGTGAAAGGAATTCGTTCCTTAGTTTTTCTCTCAGTGAGGCTGTTGTTCATCTATACAAAGACTATTGATTTTTGAGTGTTGACCTTGTATCCAGTTACTGTACTGAATCTGTCGATTAAGTCTAGCAGTCTTTTGGTGGAGTTTTTAGGATTTTGTATCATGTCATCAGCAAATATTGACAGTTTAACTTTTTCTTTCCCTATTTTTATTTCTTTTCTTTCTCTTGTCTAATTGCTGTGGCTAACATTTCCAGAACTATATTGAAGAAGAGTGATGATAATGGACATCCTGGTCTGTTTTTATTTTGCTAGTATAACTATTTTTGGTTGATGAGATGGAAAGTCTGCCTTGCTCATCATATTATATGAACACATACAACTTTTGCTGTTAACTAAGATCCCTCAAAACCCAGGAACTCACAACAATAAAAATTGGTGGTTTCTCTTGATTCTGTGTCTCACTTCTCTGATCCTGGTTGCCCCAACTGATTTCTGCTGAGCTTATTCATATATCTCTGTTTAATGGGATCACCAGGATCCTATTGGAAGAGCATGCATATGTGGTGGAGAGAAAAGTTTTGTGGTCATATTCTATACCTATGTCAGTTTATGATGTAAGTTAGCTAGTAAGAGAATGAGAAAGCACATCAAGAACTACAACACCTCAGTGGTCAGAGTTTAAATTACCCAACAGATGAATGAGGCCATGAGTTCTTCTTGATTTTGTTAGAGGTCAGAGAATTCTAGAAGGTAGTAAATGGTTGCTGTTATAAACTACTATGTTTTGGGGTGCTTTGCTGCATGAGCCTGGGAGGTTGCAAGGTAACTTTGCTCTCTTAGCTTGGGTTTTCTGTGAAGCAGCTGCTGAGGAATATTTTCTTATACCCAGTATACTGAGCAATGCCCTTGGGAGTATTTGTGAGAGTACAGGGGAAACAAGATTGGGAAGTGGAACAATCTGAATGTCAGTAGAGTCACAAGAATGGTTTTAGCCAATCAATCTCTTGAGACCTCTAAATATTCAAGGAAGCTACAGAGGTGACTCTTCCAGAGGTGAAGGGAGAGGGTGTAAACTGGGGTTAGGAGGCTCCCTTTGGTGGAAGGCCGTTCATAGGGAGAAACATGGCTGTGCCTTAGAAGCAGCCAACACCTCAGAGGATGGGGGATGGGCACTCTGACCTGGAAAGGGAAAGATAGGGTAATATAGCCCAAGATCCACTAAAGTGACATGTGCTATCCAAAGGGACAGTTTATTTCTGGGCTGGTCTTTGTGACTAGCTTTAAGTAACAGAATGTGGTGGGAGTGATATCGTGGAGTTTAGGCTTCAAGTTGCTTTGCAATTTGGCCTTCTCCTGTTTGAAGCTCTAAGCCCCAATTCTGTATTGTAAAGAAGCCTGAGCTAGCCTCCTTTAGGACAAGAACTTTGTGGGGCCCAGGGCTGGCAGCAGCCAGCAGATGCATACATGAGACTATCCTAAGTCATCCAGCTCCAGTCACACTGCCAGGGACTGCAACTGTGTGAGATCCTAGGAGAAGCCATAAGAATAGCTGGTCAGATGAGTCCTGACCAAGAAGATGAGCCTAACTTTTGAAGTAGTTAGTTATGCAGTAGAAGTTAATACAGTAGAAAAGTATGATTAAAAAAATTGATACCTAGAAGTAAGGTGTTGCTGAAACAGAAACTCAAATCATATTCATTAGCTTTGGGGGCTGGGGAGTGGGTGGATCTAAAAAAGTGGCAAGAAAACTCATTGGAAAAGGTTGGAACAATGACAGGCAGCACATATTACATGATAGCAAAGCAGATAGCAAAAATATTGCATTTGGTAATTTGGAGTCTCTAAGATGTACCATAACTTTGGATCTAGCTAAGCAGATTTTCAAACAAAATATTAGAAGTGTCAAGGTGCTTCTGGATAAATAAAAGGGGCTATTGTAAGAAAGAGGCTAATTAGGCATGGTGGCCCACTTCTGGGATGCTTGTAATGCAGCATTCCTAGTGACTGAGGCAGGAGATTCATATGTTTGAACCTAATTTGAACAACTTAGTGAGATCCTCTCTCAAAGTAAAATGTTAATAAAGGCCAGGGATATAATTCAGTGTAAAGCCCTGAATTTAATGCCCAGTACATGAAAAAATGAAAGACAGAAGAAAGAAAGAAAGAAAGAAAGAAAGAAAGAAAGAAAGAAAGAAAGAAAGAAAAACAAAAAGTAGGATGGAAGGAAGGAAGGATAGATGAGTCCAAAAAGGTGCTTTTTACTTTTTTGAGCAGAATTTGGAGGGAATTAGAGAAATAAAATTATTTTTCATCCCCAGACTCCAGCCAGTACAAGATTCTCAAAGTGAAAGGAGCCCTAGTGGCAAAGGTCAAATCAGAGATGTATCTATAAGGTTCTTGGTTTAGATTCTTGGAAGATTTAAGATGATGCCTCCTAGATTATCTTAACTAGACAAAGGGCTTCTTAAGATCCTACAGTGTTAAGCTACAGTAGCCCAAGATGCTGTTCAAGTAGATAAGGCTTACTTGAAAAGAAATATGGATGAAGAATTTGTCAAAGGGAGAAGATGGTAGTCTGATAATATAAAGCTTACAAATACTTTAAGAGAACTGTAGCAACAAAGATCTACAAGATTGTTCTAAAAAGAGAAGGAAATTGCTCCAATTGCAAAGACATTTCTGGGGTCCCAGATTTCCATGTGTGGAAAGTAGATCTTAAGAACAGTGAGAGATCCGAGTTTTGATCCTACTAACAAGATAACAAATTAGCCTGAAAATTTCATGGCTACCATCAAAAGACATGAAGCAATAAATGGCTTGTTATCCATGGGATCACAAGGAAGAAACATAATTATGTTTATTTCCCCAATATATAATTCCCATAGGTTGACAGGAAGAAAGTGAGATGATGGGGTATGCAATGAATTGCATTACTGGAAAGGAACTCTCACATTTGGAGACAAGAGTGTAGTGTATAGCAAGTATGACTGCTTTAGGGTTCAAAGGCCAAGGGACTAGGGACACACTATCAGGAAAAACCAGAGAACATGTCTAGAGGAGCTATTCCCAAGGAGGAAAACAGGGTCCTGATCAAGAAATAGTCTCTGCCCCACTGCAGGGGATGCAGGAGCACATGCTTAATTATACATAATGGTCATTATAGACTGGTGACAGGGAAGTGCCTCCTCTTCTTTCCTTTTAGGGATGGGGCACTTACTGAGGTCATCCTGGCTTTGCACTCAGTATTAAATATATTGGGTGTGTGGAGGCAGACACATTATCTTTTAAGCCATCAGTCTGAGTCAAGAGGAGCTGTGTATGGATCTGATTTAGGACATGAGGCTCTGGATTTAAAAGACACTGCCATCATCAGATAAGATATTCATTTTTAGGATGGGAGTGGGAGTCCTTTCATGTGGGAAGAATGTGAATATTTTGTGGCCAGCAGGAACTATGGTAGACTGTAAGAATAGCCACACTCTTTCTCTTCTCTACCCTCTTGCAGAGTGACTTTGTAGATCCTCTCATCAGAGAGGACGTCTGTTTCTGTGCTTACTCCAGACTTCCATGCAATTTGTTCTAACTAACAGGACATTAGCAAACATGATGCAGGTAATTTATAATGCAGCTGCACTGCCCAGGTCCCCAGGCCTCACAGGTAAGCAAGACTGAACTAGCCTGTGAGGATAAGTGGCCATACAAAGAGGAACTTAAGCAACCTTAGCCAACCTCTGCCAGCTGCTAAACCTACCAGTAAACTCATCCTAATTTAACTGGTTTCTCTGCCAGCTCTAACAGACGCACGAGCAAGGCCAGAAGAGGTCTTTCTGCATGACTCAGACAGAAGAACTTCCCGCCTCCACACAGAAGTGTGAGAGACAATATGCAACTGTCTGAAGCCACTAAGTTTAGAGGTATTTGGTATGCATCAAAAAAGAACCAATTTACCACTGCACCCTCAAACCGGCACATAGCAAACAATATTTGCTGAATGAATATGAATGGTGCTATAATGAATATAAAATATCATAATTACTTATAAGTGGCCTGCCATCTGATTAAGTTTGTAAATCACTGGATTAGTTTATATGATCTGCAAACCACCAAGTGTGAAAATAGAATTAAATAAGACACAACCACAGAGGCAAATAAGGAAAGTGAAAAGGGAAAAACAAAATACCTATGTGCCTCATCTCTGCTGGATGTTTCTCTCCATTCACTACAAAGAGGGAAGTAATAATATTAGGTTAGAAAAATAGATCATAGGTTGATTCCTCATTGATATATTGCAAGAGGTCACAGGTAGAACTTTTCACTTGTTGCATCATGTTGGCATCCAAAAAACTTTGACTTCAGAGCATTTTGAATTCTAGATTGGGAATGCTCAACCTATACTCCAATTTGGCTTTAAGGGAAAACAGAATTTAATTTATTTTTGTAGGAAAAGCAAAGAAAAACAGTGAAGTTCACAGGGAAATATATAAAATATTACATAAACTGAATGTGACTCATTATAGAAAAAAGATGATTTCTAGTTTAAACAGCAGGAAAACAATGAATGAGAATTAAGCATGTAACTGCTTAATTCAACATAGCTTGAAATCAACATAGCTAATAGACTAAAAGTTAGAATACAATCCAGTGGGCACAAATGCTGGTGTAAATATAAAGTGCTTTGTCTGGGCAAGTGCCAATGACAAAGGAAGAGTAAATGCTTTGCTGGAAATGTGAATGCCACTATCCTCTTTCCTTACATCATGCAAGAATTTTCTAGAAAGCAAACTCAAAAAAAAAATGTGCCTACCCTCTAAGGTTTGCTCATGAATTGTACTTTTAAGACATTTAAAGACAGAGATTTGTTACAAATATAAAAAGTCTTCCACTGACATTATCTATGAGGTCTGATGTGGAATCCAAGCTTCTGGGCTCTTATCTGTTCCTTTACCCAAACTCTAATAATTGCATCTCTAGAGATATTAACTCTGAGTGACACATCCTTGTTCTTTTTTTTTTTTTTTTCCTTTTTGAGACAGGGTCTCGCTTTGTAGTTCAGGCTGGCCCCGAGCCCACTATGGTGCCCAGGCAAGCCGCCGTGAACTCAGCAATCCTCTTGTCTCTGTCTCCTGAGTGCTGGGATTACAGGCGTGAGCCACCACGTCCGGCATTGTGGTATGCGGCGTTGATTATTGGTGGGCGTGTCTCCATGCCCAGCATTATATGTGGTTACCGGGGATCGAACTCAGGACCTGCGCTTGCGAGGCAGGTGCCGGAACCACTGAGCTAACCCTCCGGCCCCACATCCTTGTTCTTTAAAGTGGTAATTAAAATTCCAAGTGACCAACAAAGTATTCTTCATGTAAATGAGGGTGTGCCACAGTCCCTCTACTTCCCGCTGTGCTGACCCTGTGTACCTCTGGTCATTGTCTTGGCAGAAGCAGGAAGAGTTACAGTCTGACACAGAGCTGGGAGTTGTCTGTATGTCAAAAGGTTTACAAGGGAATAGATTTAATATAGAACACATTTTATAGGATTATTTTATAATATTCACCCAAAAAGTCAAATTCTGAGGGTGTAAGAGATCTGTCCACCCAGCAGACACCCCAAAAATCCAGTTGAGGTTTGGATTCCACAGCATGTTCCACACAGGTCCAGCTGAGGGCCTAGAGCCCAAGGTAATGTCCTCTAGCCAGGGACCTGGGGCCTACAGCAATGTCTCATGCAAGTCTGTCTGGAGGGTTTGCACCAGGAGGGTCCAAAGACCAGTGGTAGAAGCTGGAAAGCCTGCTTCAGTGGGGTGAAGGATCTGAACCACCAGGCGGAGGGATCTGCACTGGAGCCAGGAAGTGATACTGAGGGTGAAGATCAGAGCTCCTCTGGCCGAGAACAGCAGCCATTCCCAGGGACAACGAGGACCTGAGCTCTCTTTTTGTTAAGACCAGCCAAGTTTACATCAGTAAAACCAACCTCAGCAGGCTTCAGAAAATCAACAGCCAACTCTCCTCCCCTGCAGTGCTCTTTTCATGCCATTGGCAAAAGTCCTCAGATGGGTTTTCCAGGCCCAGAACCAGGCCAGATCAGTACAGTGGGGCCTTCCAAGTTGACCATTAGTTAATCCACCACACTACATGATTAATCTGATTTTAGACCACTGTGACAAAGAGTTGCTATTCTTGTCACCCATGCTGAACAAGTACAAGAAGAAGCTGTGCTTTTAATTTTAGGTACTGGTTTCAGATACCACCAAATCTCAAATGTTGGGGTATTTCACTTTTTGACTTTTGCTATGGGATGTAAAAACTTCAGGAACAAGAAATGTATTAATGTTGGCATTAGCCCACTTCAGTGATGCTCTCCTTGGCATTGATAAGTTTGGCATTGGAGGCTGACAGTAAACAAGGGGTGGATGAGCAAAGCCTTTCTGGTGATAAGTAGCCTTTTCCATGCTGACAGACTCCAGTATGTTCCCAGATGGAGAAAATGAGAATCATGCAAACGTCAGACAACAGAATAGCTGCTTCGAATAGCAGAAAATAAGCCAGTGTGGCTCAGTGTTGAGATGAGGATGCAGATGTAGTAGAACAAAGGAATAGGTTTTCTGCATCCTCCTAAAATGAAGATAGTTTGTGTCTTCTGAACATTCTGAGTAACTTCTAAGATTCTAAGGCAGGAAAAGTATGAAAGATCCCTTTGGTTATAGCATGAAAAACAACTCCTGTGTGTAACGACTGGGAGACATCGATGGAGGATAAGGGTCAGTAAAAATGGAGGGAGGGAGAACAGTGAAAAGAAAGTAAATGCAAAGACTTATCTCTATTTCCAGGCTGGAATCAGAACTAAGAGAAGATATTGAATTCAAGAGAGAGTTAGAAGGCATGCAGATGTATATGACATGGTGTCTGATGGGATTTAAGAATGAAACAGAAGGTTCAGGTTGACACTAGAGTTTCCACATTGTACTAGAGGGAATGTGGATCACTGAGATTAAGAATATCAAAGGAGGAGGAGATTATGGAAGGAAGATGAGTTTCCTTCTGGTTATATTAAGGTTGAGGTGCCCATGGGATGCTTGAGCAGCTCAGAGATATGTAGATGTGTTTGAAGCTCAGGAGAGTGAGCTCAGAGCAGAGAGTTTGGAATTGAAGGCACAGGAGGCAACAAGATCAAATGGGGTGAATGTGTAAGAAAAGGACGTAAGATTAACTTGCCACACAGACAAAAAAAACCTTGTTCTACCTTAGTGGTGGAGAGCTAGACAAGGCAATGAAAACACAGATTCTGTTAAAATACTAACAGGACATTACATTTTTGGCTATTAATACAGTTCAGGACAAAGAGATTTATGGAAAGAAGATATAGCACTTTAATGAGGATAATAAAGATAGGCCAAGGAAGAGGGGAGCTATAACATACTATTTATTTGAAAGACTAAAATTAGGGAAGATGACAGTCCTCCTTTCTAAAATATATGTGTTTAATGCAATGGTATTAAAATCACAGCAAGAACTCTATGGAAATTTAGAAAGTAGTGGTGATTTAAAAAGAATTTATCAGTGGGCAAGGATGCATAAATGGATCAATATGAGTATTTATATAACAGAGTATACAAATAGCTTTAACAACACTATCTCATCGAATTCCCATGATGTTCTTATAATGAGACATATTTAATTATTATTCCCACTTTAGGGTGACATCCGTGTGGCCACCCTTGCAGCAGTCAGATTTTATGCTCTTGTCCCAGTGCTCCCTTTTCATTTCCTACCTCTTGCAGGCATTTCCGTTTTAAAGACAGTATTATTATTACTAGTTGAACTGGTACAGGGTGTCATAGGTCAGTACTGTCTTTGTTGAGCACTTGCAGCCTCTGTTGTAATTGTGTCCGGCAGTGAGCAAGAAGCATGTGCAGTGAGCTGGGTTCTCACTATGAATGTGTTTAATTCATACCTCAGGGTATTAAATCTGGACAGTGACTGATGCTAACCCAATCCTTACCTTGACCTTATACAAAATAACTGATATGTCCCTTGAAGCAGATGGTCCTAAATAAGACAACCTTATTCCAACTCGAGACAGTGACCTTCAGGATCAGGCAATGTCTGCTAATGGCTATGGCTTCCTTTTGGTGATTACAAGTGATTTCTCATAGGAACTTCCTGCTTGAAGCACCAAGCTGCCACTTGGTGGGCTCAGTGAGGAACTTAGGAAGTTACACCTTTTCTTTAACAAGTGGAATATGTAAATGATATAAATGCAGAACTGTCCTTCAACAATTTGCAGAGTATTCTGAATAGTTTATACAATGGTTTGCCCCTCTGTATGTAAAGTAAACTTGCTTCATTTGTTGGTGATAGATATATACCATGCATATAGCTGTTGAAATTCATCATCCACCAGAGCAGAATGTAGCACTGTCAATGGCTACATGAAAACCAGAAGACCCGAATCTCTTAAAGAAGCATCAGTATTTACTTCAAAAATTAGTAGTTATTTTAAGAAGACTGTTCCCCAAAATAATGACTGAACACATGTACCTGCGGAAAGTGCATACTTACCACTCTGGGAATCATGGCTTTCCACTTAGATCACACTACTGTGCTACAGTAATTTCCTTCAGTGAGTTACATATTTTTTTATGTATGTCTGAAAAAAATTATAGTGGCAATCTGCATCTAAGAAAATAACCTAAGATACCTAACTAAAAATTCACAGGGTATTAAATTGGACACTAAAACATACTGGTTTAATACAAAAGATACTAGTCGGAGAGGAACAACAAAAGACATGAGACATATAGGATTAATAGCACATCAATACTTGTGTTTAACGTGGATTGACTACTCTTTTATTATATTATCATATTTGGGGAAATTAGTACATGCCTTGAACATATCTTAACAGATTTCAATCCTATTAAGGTATTCTCCCTTTCTTCCCCTCTCCTGCTTTTCCTGCCCCATGTCCAGAAGTCAACCTTCTTTTTCCTTCCCCCTGCTTTGCTTGCTTACTTGTTTATTTATTTGTTTTTTTTTCTTGTAAGAAAAAGACATGCAATATTTAACTTTCTGAGTCTGGCTAATTGCACTTATCATAGTGGTTTCTATGATTTTAATGCTGCTAATAACATGATTCCATTCTTCTTTATAGCTGAGTAATATTCCATTTTGTATATAGAATATAGCAATTTCCTTTATCCTTTATCTGTTGATGGGCATCTATACTTAGTTTAGCTTAGCTTAGATATTGAGATTTCTCCTGCAATACACACAGGTATTGCATACATCATGATAGTATGAGGTCTTTAATTCTTCCAGGGATATGCCCAGGAGCTATATAATGAGGTTAAATAGTATTACTACATTTAGCTTTTTGAAAAATCTCCATGTTGATTTCTGTAATGGCTGTATTAGTTCACATATCCCTAACAATGTAAGAGGGTTTTTTTTTAACCTCTCATCCATGTCAATTATCAGGTGGTAAGCCAATAGCTATGTTGATACTTCATACTTTGCATAATTTTTCTTCTGTTGCTAGAAATCATATTATTTAGAATTTTCTATTGTTATAAGTAGTATCACTGTCAACTTTTTTCACATCATTTTTGTTTTTGTTAAGTTTTGCCCCATACTGAATTCTATAAAATAAATTAAATTGCATCAGAGTTTTATAACTTCATCGATGTTAATGGTTACTCTCCTAAACTATGTAAGAATATTTTTGAACAGCTCCATCAACAGTGTTTGATAATTGCTTAAATTGATAAACAATGATCACCTGAAGTTATTTAAATTGGCATCTATTTCATTGCCAAGTACTCTGCTCTTGATTCTGCTTGTATTTCTTTATGAGTAAATTGGTTGCTCGAACATTTATTGGGCTGAATATGGATTTTTTACTTTTGTCAATTTTATTTTGTGATAGAAGTGGTTAGAATAATATTTTCTAGTTTCTTCCACATAACAGTTACATCTGTTCATTAAATTAGTGTAATGATCATTACTTCCCAGAGAGGGGATAATTAAGAAATGATTCTGAGGAAAGCTGGCAGTGAAATGAAGTGATCTCCTACCCTTTAGGAATTCACCTCCACTCCCAGCCCTGATGTTCTTTTTGAGAAGAACTTCATAGGTGAATGACCCTTTGGCTCCGTCCGCTCTGCGGACAGTGGGTGATGCAGAGCCCAGAGCAGCTGACAGAGCAAGGGGCTGGAGACAGGTGGAGGGCTTAGCTGAGCTGGAAATAATCAATTAGTCAGGGAAGTTTTAGTGCCAAAACATTAAAAATAACATGACAATGCTCCCCGTTAGCAGATTTGGTGCTCTACATGGATCCAGAAATAGATTAATCTCACAGCAAATGAGGATCTTTTAGTTTCCTCAAGAAAAGTAGTGGAAGAAAGAAATTTGTGTCATGATTAAGAGCTAGAGTACCCTTTATTTTCTTATAGATTTTAGGTATATCTTCTGCATTTACACCAGAAAATGCTTCTAATTTCTGAGTCAGACTTTACACAAAAGTATTCGTGATACCCGAAGCCTCATCACATAAGTGCTGACCCTCAGCTCAGGACTAGCTGCATGTTACACGCTACCTTATCTCCAGCACCGTCACTATAGGTAGCTATTACAGGGGGAGATTTGCAAAGATACAGATTTTGGGGATGATAATTGGATAATTTCATGATGTCATATTTCCCAAGTCACAATATAACAGATCATTGAAATCACAGGGGAATTGAAATGAAGAATAACTGAGAGCTCCTAGGTACAAGGCCTTTGATAATCAGTGGAGACACAAAGGTAAAGCATGAAGCCTGCCTCTGAATAATGTATTAATCTGACAAATCTTTCTGTTCCGACAAAACATCTTGGACAGGATATTTATAAATAAGAGTTCAGAGACTCATATTTTATAATTCTACAGGCCTGGAAAGTCCAGGTTCATGGTGTCACAGACTTGGTGTCTGGTGAGAGTTTGTCCTTTGCTTTCAAGAAGGCACCTTGTGTTGGCAAAGGGAAGAGAAGACCCTGACAGCTCTCTGAAGCACTATTTGTTAATTTATTTATTTACTTATTTATTTTTGTGGCTCTGGGGATTGACCCCAGGACCTTGCATAAGCAAGGCAAATGGTCTACCACTGAACTCCATTACCTGCCTGGACCTCTTTTGTAAGGACACTCATTTTTATTTTGAGATCAGGGCCCTGTTGATATCACCACCATGGGGATTAAGTTTTGATGGAAAGTTTAGAGGGACACTGTAATGGTTAAACTTAACTATCAATTAGGTTGACTTGAGAGAGAACTGGGTAAATGTAAAACACATTTCTGGGTGTGTCTGAGTGGGTCATGGGGTATGACCTTGGGGACTATATTTTATCTTTGGCCCTTTCTCTCTGGTTCTTCCCTGTTCTCTACTTCTCAGATGTTATGAGCAAATGGCTCATTTTAATATTTAACAACTTTTAGGGACAGAAATCCTACATATATTTTCATCAGAGTTTGATGAGATCTGATAGTCACTTGCTTCTCTGTCCAAGTATAGAGTTACTTAAAATATAGAGATGGAAATATAGAGATGGCATATGGAAATGAAAATGATATCAGCAAGGTTGGAATGCAGGGCTGGCCAGTGCTTTCTGCTACACAGGTCTTTTTAACCATAGCTTTGGCAGTGCCCTGCTGTGGCAAGGTTTGTGTCTGCAACCAGAAGTACTCACCTAAGAAGGCAAGAGTCATCTATTCTAGAAGCACTAGCTGTTGGCTGTCCTCTCCTCCACTGTGCATGGAGTGAGAGAAAAGAGTGGAAGAAGCTGGCGTGACCGGCTAGTGGAGGGTCCATGCATAGGGAGGAAATGTGGTGCATGCCCTCTGCTTTCATGGTCACCTGACAATAAGCGATAGGCTCAATTTCTTTTTCACTTTGTCCTTTTCTTCTTTTTCTTATCCCTTCTCCTAGCGATTGTCAGTAAACACACATCAGCAAAGTTGGGAAAAACTAGTTTGTTCCAGTCTGAATTGGAAATCTGTGCCCACCTAGGGAATGTGATCTTGACTTTTCTGAGCCACTTGTTGGAAGACCTGAGGCCTTGCTCTGTTCTGTTCCCTTGGTCAGGAGCGAGCATCATGCCTAGGACTGGAGGCCGCTCCTGTGACCTCTCTTACAAAGATGCTCAGAATGTCTTATAATGGGGAACAAAAGGACACATTTTTGTCCTGCTTTATTGCTGGAAGAATTGTGATTCTCTTGAGAAATGGATTTACTTCTACTCAGAGATAGGTGTGTGTGTGTGTGTGTGTGTGTGTGTGTGTGTGTGTATCATGCTGAATTCTGGAAAGCTTAGAGGCAGATGTGTGGTGTTATCATGGCAAGTGCATAGGAGTTTAAAATATGAATGTCAGTGTCCTTTCTGGCTGCTTCGAATGACCTGTCCTTATCATTTACCGTTTCCACTTTCATTTGCCCTTTTTCTCTTGTCTTGTACTTTCTGTGTCCTTGTATGTATGTTCTTCCTAGAGCCAGGCAAGATATAAACACGTGAATAAATACAGTAAGCACTGGCTTTCCACCACACCTCGCTGTCTTCTAGCCTCTTGGCTCAGTCTGAGCACAAGGGAATGGCCAGCTCCGTTCTGCCCTGGGACAGAGTTCAGCCTGCCCTTCAGCACTGCTCAGCATTGGCTTGTCTCATTCATGTACTTTGGTCAGTTTCCTGATCCTTTGTTGACTGACAGCAATCTTCTGTAGTGCACATCTTTGCTCCCCAAATCTTCCTCACTTTCTGAGATCCACAGTCTCTATACCCATTTGGCTTTAATTAACAACTTGTAATACTGTCTCCAGTGCGCCATACACAATACTTTACAGTACCAGGGAGGCAATGTGCTATGGTGGTTTTGGAGTCATTTGGATGTGGATTGGTACAATCATCCTTCCATCCATTTACTCAGCTACCCAATTACCCATCCATCCATCCATGAATCTATTCGTTCTGTGTGTCTGTGTATGTGTGTGAGGTTTTCCATGTACTAGGTACTGAAAAAAGTACTGAAAATACAGTAGTGAGCCAGACACACAATCTTTGCTTTATAGAAACTTGCAGTTAAGTTCTGTAAATTTGAATTAAAGACTGGACTCTTGCTAACTATGAGAAATTATGCAATTATGTAAGTTTCCTGAGTCTCAGGCTCTTTCATTTGTAGACTATAGGTAGTTATCCAATACCCAGGGTCATTACAGGATTAAATGAGCCAGCTGGGCACATGGCTTTGGGTTTGGGGCCTGGATGAAGTGAGTGTACAGTAGTCGCCACAGTTAGATATCTGATCATGTGCAGTTCTCTGACAGAGTATTCTGGGTTGCCTATTTCCTATTTGTCCATCCATGAAAGCTCTTTAATTTGCGTTTTGTTTTCTACAAATTTGCTGTAATTTATCAGTGGTTCGCACATTTCTGTTCTCTCCTTGCTATGGATTTGTTTCTGTTTGTATTTGAAAACACTATTTGTAATGAGTAGTAAAGTACCATAATTTACAAAACAAATGAACTATACCAAACTCATGACAGGTAAGCCACACTAAGCTCCAAGTGTTTAATGCCAGTTGCTGTATTAAAAATAACCCCTGTGGACTCCAGTGTTCCCAAGTCCAGACTGTTCCAAAAACTGCTTAATTTATAGATCAGATCGATGCCTTCTCAGATCATGCTTTCTAACGTCTGTCCAAGCCCTTCCCTAACAAAACTCTGCAAAACCCTTCACCAAGTAGTTCCCGCCTTGCTGTGTCAATTTCATGCTGCTGAAGATCTCTGGAAGGGGTGAAGATCTCTGCCAAAGACCTTTGGAAGGGATGACTTGGCGTATTTATATTTCAATAGAGAGGGTTTCTCAACAGGAATGGCAGGCAGATGTGTGTCCAGTCTCGTTGTGAGTCAGGAGACTCTGCCAACACTTTTAGTTGACTAAATAGCACAACGAACAAATTTACCCCACGCAGGTCCAGCCAGCAATGATATATCCCAGGCTACATGATTTGAATGAATTCTCTACTGCAACTGTTCAGGGGACAACATGAAGCGTGCCCACTCTTCTCACTCCTTTGCACTTTTCCTGGGCATCTTTCCTCTTGCTACTCTGCAGATCGTATCTTGTGCTAGCAAAGTGGCCAGTCCTCAGCAACGGACAAGCCTTTAGCAAGAAGGGACTGGCCTAAGGCATTTTTCAAGAAGTGTCTGTGGTTTTGGATTTAATGAGAAGCATTAAAGGCAGGCGGATTTGGAGATGGTCTCCCTCGCTCTCACAAGTTTTACTTGTCAGGGTCATGAATACGCTTCTGTTAGCTTCAGAGATTCTGCTCGTCATCTGATCTCTCAGCAGGCCTGTGTGTTGTTTTTTCAGTGACTGTGAACATGATCTGAATGTTTGATACAAAAAGGAGCAGTTGGTGGTGCTACACTCGGCAAATCATCTCTGAACCTTTGAAAGACGATGAATTCCACTCTATATGAGGTGGCCATTGTAGGAAGCAGGCACCCGCCCCCTCTATGAGGGCTGCACTGAGTGTAGTTGACTCTGACAAATGAGAAAAACTTACTTCTCTGATAATCATTGCTGCAGGAGCCCAGGGCTATAGAGTTAAGGTCAAGGTGTCAGACAGGA
This sequence comes from Thryonomys swinderianus, assembly GCA_004025085.1. NCBI lineage: Eukaryota > Metazoa > Chordata > Mammalia > Rodentia > Thryonomyidae > Thryonomys > Thryonomys swinderianus. The sequence goes on from PVIC010028219.1 coordinate 21,439, forward strand.
AACTAGAGTAGTCTGTATCAAGTTGTAAATGTGGCCTTAAGCAGGACATATACTGAGCTGACAGACCAGTATTAGGATAGTTACTGGTTCTGTAATGTGGTTAGGAAGTCGCCTTTGACCTGAGCTCTCAGTGCCCTGTGCCCCTCTTGACATTTCCCAGACCTATGACTACCCAACAAGGGCTAAGCTGGCATAGTGGGCTCCACTAAGACCTTTTGCCAAACCCTGTCCAACTTCTGTTGGCCTTAAGTCATTTGATTCATCAGATAATAACAGAGTATAACCTTAACTTGCAGAGCTCTGTCTAGTGGTCAGGCTCAGAGGGACACCTGCATGTGCTGTGCTGGACCCTGAGGAATGAAATGTTGAAAAGCGAAGTTGTTCCACAGTGAAAGGTGCTGGGCAAAAGTGGCCCCAGATCGGTAGTCTAGGAGGTTACACTGGTGCTCAGACAATTATTACTCCCGTCCTCCTCACCCCATTCCAGCTATAGGGGCCTCTGACATCACAGCAAATTTTTCCAGCTCAGGGTCCCTCCTCTGCCTATTTGCTCTGCTCAGACCTTGTATCATTGTCTCTCACGTCTCTTCAGGTCTTTCCCAAATGCGACTTCTGTTGCTCCTCCCCCACCTGCCCTGCATATGTATACCCAACCCATTCCCCTCCCTCACTTTATATCTCTTCTTAGTCCTTGCCACAACAAAATATTCCGTATGTTTTGCTCGTTTATTGTATTGCTGCATCTCCCTCACCATAACGTAAACTCTACAAGAATAGGATTTGTTTTCCACCGTAGACTTTTAATATTTGATATGAGGGCTGGGATTTAGCTCAGTGGTTCTGGTATCTGCCTTGCAAGCGCAAGGTCCTGAGTTCAATCCCTGGTAACCACATACAACAATGCCAGGCATGGTGACTCACACCCACCAGAAATCAATACCACATACCACAGTGCTGGGTGTGGTGGCTCATGCTTGTAATCGCAGCACTCAGGAGGCCGAGGCAGGAGGATTGCTATGAGTTTATGACTTGCCTGTGCTACATAGCTTAGGGGGAGCCCGAACTACAAAGCAAGACCCTATCTAAAATAATTGATATGAAATCATAAGCATTGAAGAACTCAGTCCCCCAAGTGCCACTAGAAGAGCTCCCATTCCACCTACAGGCCCTTGGAGCTTAAGGTGGAGAAAGGGAAGGTAACCATTCATCCAGAGACTGACCTGGGCAGTTTTCCCTGTTTTGTCTCACCCTCCCAGGGGCAAGGACCCAACACTGGGCACATCCCCCCAGAGCCTCTGTCCTGCTTGTGTGCACTCTGCATTGAGTTGGTTCTGGCTGTGTCCTACTCAATAGCACTGAATGGGGTGGGACAGGATAGCTGGGCTAGGAGAACCTCAAAGGAAGGATGCTCTGGCTATGGGACTTCAGGGTGGCAAAAGGGGTCCCCCACCTTGTCCATCTCCTAGAGTCCTGATGATGCAGGCAGCCAGGAGGAAGGTGATGATAGTGGCATGCTTTCCCATAGCCTACAGTCTAGGTTCTGAAAAAGGGCTACGCTGCTGGAAGTCTGGGAGTGGGACTTCACCACAAAACATGTTTTGGGAGGTTACAGGTAGGAGAAGAGGGGACCAGTTAGTCTGTACATTAAAAAAAAATGAAAACCTCATTTAATTCTACATGGCTGCTGTCTCAAAATTAACCAGCAACAAAGAATGGCCGTGATCACAGAATCCACCAATGATAAATGCTGGCGTGGCTGTGGGGAGAAAGGAACCCTTCTCCACTGTTGGTGGGATTGCAGACTTGTGCAACCATTGTGGAGATCCGTGTGGAGATTTCTCAGAAAACTAGGACTACGGGTCCCATTTGACCCTGCTATACCCCTGCTAGGAATATACCCAAAAGAATTTAAAAACTCACATTGGAAAGACA
>PVIC010028220.1:0-23383 GCA_004025085.1 Thryonomys swinderianus
CTCAGTACTTCATCTTAAATTATCTGTCATCTCTAACAAAATTCACAAGTGCTTTCAATAGATGTTCATGTAAAATAATCTCTGAAGATTAATTTTTCAGCCCTTCAATTCCATTGTGTTACATGAAGTTCATGTTCCGAAACATAATGAGCTTTGTGAAATTATGGAGCTTATTTTACATTTTGGGGAGATGAATATAAAATTTCAGTCCTATCTTTTGAGTAACTGATGAATCAAAAATTATGGATCGAAAAATTTCTTTTAAGTATCAAATTTATATAAATTATTTAAATATATCTAAATTCTTTATCACATGAAAGAATAAGATATTATAGGAGATTTGACAGAAATGTGCATTATGAGAAGTATCATAATAAAAATGATCCCAACACTGTTGTATATTTTTCCATTGTTAAATTTCAAGCTTCGAATACAAATATTTGGCTAAGGAATTACTAAGTAAATTCTATATGAAGAATACCACACACAGGAAAAAAAAAAAACTCCAAAGAGACAAGGTAATTTAACTATAAGGACTATAGACTCTCACTGGAGTATAAAATAGATGAGAAATAATTAAAATAGCAATAAATAAAGCTGAAGATGTAGGTGCAATAAAATGAAGGGATGAAGTTGGAGAAAAATAAATAATCTCAAGTAATCAGGATGAAAGCTTCTTTCTTAAAGGATACACATTTCACTCGGACTAGAAGTTTAGGTTTCAAGTGAAACAGAACGAAGAGGGGAAATACTAGACACCACAGCCAGTGCTGATACGCTACAGGAGGCTCAGCAAGTGAGCTCAAACCAGACGAAGTGCACCTGAAGGTCCCAGCTTGATATTTCTCACCTTCTGCTATATGCAAATCACGGATTAAAGGGCTCACCTCCACTATCTCAGCCTCTTCAATTCTTAGTGAAAGTTTAAAGGTTAGCTCACCAAGGGCAGAAAAATGATTTCCACCATGTCCAATAGCTCATAAACTCAAAAGGCCCATTTTCAGGCATCATTACGGAACTGGACAACTTTGGCTGTTAATCATAATAGTTTCTAGTTTTTGTTTGTCACAAGTAAATGAACTTCGGATTACAAGTTTCCACAGTAAAACAGTGTATGTCAATCTTTGATTTCCAGGAAAACATACAGATTTTTTTCTCTTGAATTATCATTTATTGAAAACATGTTTTAATTCTTTTATTTGATATTATTATAATTTTATGCTAAGGCTTGAGTTTTTTACTGATTTCTAAGTCACATGGTGGTCTCATAATCCTAGTCAACATATAAACACACCACCAGTAATGAACTAACAATTTCTAATATTGAGAGAATGAAGAAGATATAATACTATGTAACATACATTTTCACAAGAAACTAGCAAGTGGATTTTTAAAGCGCGTGAGTGTAGACTGTGGATATTAAAAGTAAAAGCATTCTAGACTAGGAAAGTTGTCGTGGAGATAGATGTTGAGGAAGGTTGTGGATGTACATTTAGGAGAAAGAGATCACATGGTCATTTTAGATCTACATAGTTTGCATGTTTCAGCCTAAATATAACTGGTACATAGGCATCTGGAATTCAGGATACATACTGAAATCACAAGACTTTGCAATTCTGGATTTCAAGTGACCTTATAAGGCTAAAAAGAAAAAAAAAATCCAGCACGACACTGCAAAAGCAACATGAACATGGATCAGTGAAATAAAATAGAAGGAGCACAAACAACCTTACGTGTGTTCAGGCACCTGATGTTTGGTAATGGGGCCAAAAATTTATGCTGGAGGAAAGACAGACGTTTTAGTAAGTAACTTCAGGAAAGTTGACTGCGCGTCTTCTGAATATGGAAATTAGATCCATATGTCTCATTCTGAACTAAACTATCATCAAAGTGGATCAACAATCTAAACATTAAAACAAAAAATAAAATAGATAAAACCCTTAAAGTTACAGTGTCGGCAGACTTTCTAAATAGAATCCAAACAGCACAAGATATAAAATGAGTAGTTAACAAATGGGATTGACTCAAATTAAGAAGCTTTTATACTACAGAGAAAACAACCAAAAATGTTAAAAAAAAAACTTCACAGAATGAGAAAATATTTCCAGCTAAAACTTGGGTAGAGAAAAAATATCTAGAATACAAAAAGAACACAAAAATTTACATCCCATTTGTCCATAAATAGATGAATTGATGATGATACAGTGGTATTTACACAGTGCAAAGTTGTAGTCTGCTATAAAGAATACATTTGCATGATTTATAGAAGGGACACCCACTGAGACAGTAATGTTCAGTGAAATGCGTCAGACACACGAGTTTCAATAATATCAAATTCATTTTATGTGAGACTTTCAAAGTAAATATACTACAAGGAAAATAAAAGACAGATAATAGGAACTAAGGAGGGGGGTCTTTTGCAAGTGCAAATGGAAATAAGAGTGGAGGGCGAGAAGTTAGGAGAGGGAGGGATGGGGAGATAAAGAGAATTAAGGTGGGTCACAGGTATGTTCCAAATACCCATTATGAATATAGTCATCAAATGTATTACAAATCTGTATTCTTATGTTGTTATACTACTAATGATAATGTAATAATTAATAATTATAATAATAATGAAGAAGCAGTGAATTCTGACAAGTGGCCAAAAAATAAAGGAAAAGTAAATGAAGTAGTATAACTATAATACTCATGAGAACAAAGTGACATAACTCAGAAGCCAGTGAACATATACAAAGGCTCTGACTATGTGAAATGCTGACAACATGCCAGGCACTGAGCAGTCATTTGGAAAATATGGAATTCAAACAGATACAATTTGATGTAATGGCTCTTAGGAATCGTAAATGGTTTCTACTACACACACAGACATAACTTTCTTAACACACACACACACACATATGATTCAAAATATATTACCATTAAAGAAGAAAGTAAATAAATCAGATTATGATATCAAGGAGAAAAACAGTGTCCTCCATATTTTTTTAAAAAATGAGAATTCATTTAATTAAAAACTTATAGATATTATTATTATTATTATTTAAATTGAATTCTTTATTGGTATAATTTATATATATAAAATTATTATATTTTTAAAATTCTTTATTGATATAATTTATATACATCTCACAATCACACATAACATTGGGGAATTTGTACCAATATATGACACAATTTAATTCTCATTTTTACCCTTATACCTACCCACCCACACTTCCCCACCCCCTATATGCATGCTTTTATTTTCTTTCAGAATCATATTTATTCTTTCCCCTCACTACATTCCCACACCAAATTTCCTTTAGAAACTTCCCATTCTACAAAAACTGTTATACTTTCTAGAGCTAATTTACATCTACAGGTGCTCATATCAAAGAAAAGATCCAGTATTTGCCTATCTGTGATCTCTTTATTTCACTTATTAGTGTGTCCTCCAGGTGTATCCATTTGCACATAAATGAATCAATCTTGTCATTCTTTATGGCAGAATAATACTCCACTTTATAAAAAAAAAAAACACATTTTCTTTATCCACTCTCCAGTTGATGGACATTTGGGTTGTTTCCAAGATTGAGCTATCACGAACTGAGCTGCTATGAACAATGGTGTACATCTGTCTTTCCAATGTGATTTTTAAAAATTCTTTTGGGTATATTCCTAGCAGGGGGATAGCAGGGTTAAATGGGACCCCTAGTCCTAGTTTTCTGAGAAATCTCCACACAGATCTCCACAATGGTTGCACAAGTCTGCAATCCCACCAACAGTGGAGAAGGGTTCCTTCCTCCCTACAGCCTCGCCAGCATTTATTGTTGGTTGATTTTGTAATCATGGCCATTCTTTGTGGAGAGAGATGAAATATCAGTGCTGTCCTCCATATTTTGCAAGAATCCTTCTATTCAAATTCATCTTACCAAACTATAGAAGATTTTATAGAGGACTAACTTATAATGTTTCAGAATAATAGTGGGAAAGATACTGTGACTCATATGACCCTTAGTATTCTCCCCTGCATCGGAAAGACTCTAACAGAAAAAAAGTATGTTGAATGAACTGCTGTACTTCTAAATTTGCAGTGCATTTCATAATCTATCGGTAATTATCGACCTCTTAGCAATTATCTATGAGGAATTTCTCATGAAGTAATGGGGGGTAACCCTTAATCAGGACACAAATAATAAAAGAATACATTCAATTATTTCCCATAATTTAAGCTGAGTAGTTCTTTGTATCCCTTGTTTAGTGAGGCTTGGTGTTTGGCATGAAATTTTTTAAATAAAACAATATTTAGGTCTTAGTAAATGAACAAATTTATCCTGTAACTTGAAAATATGTAGTAGATTTTTATATCTTTGGCTTGAAATATAATGAGAAGTATTTTTGGTAACACTCCAAGAAGAGTTTCCACAGAGATAAGACCAAGATGTGTTTTTAATCACTGGGACCACCCAGCTCTGTTTAGGGGATGAAAGGATTTCAGTAGCCTGAGGAGCCACAGCACAATGTCAAGAAGAGGGTTGCAGGTGTTCAAGCCTTAATTAGGTACATAGAACAAAAATGGCCTCAGTGTAGCAGAGGTAAATTAACAATCTTTCCTAAGGATTTCAGAGCAACTTTGCCGTGTGCAGACCCTGCTCTGAATACACTCCACCTTTCAGATCAGATTCATTCATGTTGCCTGACACAGGTTTGTGAATGCTATAACCAACTAACTGTAAAACATATTGAAGTTTAAGACAAATATATATTTTGGTTATAGAAATGTACTATTTTTTTCAAAACAAAAGCATTTAAACTAAGGTGTGGCTATACCATCATATTAGCAGAAATAAAAGGAAAGTACATGAGAAATGTTCATCTTCTGCAAGTGATATCTGGTATGAAAAGTGAAATATTTCTATCTGTATATGATTAACAGTATCCCATGCATTTCCTGATGATAGATACCCAGTTCCTTAAGCTTTTTCAAAACTGCATCCTTGAGGGGTATGTTTCCCCTTTTCTAGAATTTCATGAAGGACTAATATTCAGCCACATAGGAACCCACCAGTCTGGAGTGCGTGCCATAGGTAGCTAAGGACCTCTATGGAGCTGACTTCCAGGGTGAGGGCGGAATGTTCACGGTGCAGATCACGTGATTTTACAGGTGGTTTTGCTCTTTTTTTCAAAGTTAATGAGATTCACAATTTTTTTTTTAACTAACGAGTGAAATAAATCAGATTGAGTTCCCAACACAGTGTGATGCAGTCAGGGATGTATCTCAGTGATTCTGCAGCTCCCTTAAGCACAAGGTCCTGAGTGGACAGTAAGGTCAGGGAAGGACCACTCTTTGTGGTGTCCCTTTTGCACGCTTATGGTCTCGTCTCCAAGGTAAAATACCCAATAGCCTCAGCTTAAAGCAAGGGAGCTTCGAGTTTTGGCTTTGAGTTTTCAGATCGGTTCCACCCCAGAAACGGTGGGTGGCAGAGCATGACTGGGGAAATCTGTTGAGGAAACCATCACGGAAGAAGGAACTGAGCGTGCGCATGCGCCTTCCCCCACCGCGCCCAGCAGCCCTCTCCCCTAGGCAGCCCTCGCTGCTAATCACACAGGACTTCTGGGAACATTTTACGTCACTACCATACACCTTTTAGAAATGCATCAAAAACTTGAAAACTAACCACAAGCAAATAGTTGAACCAGTAAGCTATGTGAACCTGACTTACGAATATGAACTTTGATAGGTAAGCTAAATTGTAGGGGGGGGCAATTACGCAGTGTAATAAAGTTATTCTTATTTAAATTGACTATACTGAGGCTTTGGATGTTTTTCTGTGGGAAATGCGATTTTTTAAAATTATATTCTTTAAATAAACAAATATGATGCATCTTTCTCCAGGCAGATGATCCGAATTTTTCAAAACTAAAATAAATTTTATAGAAATATTCCACTCAATAAAAGCTGTCCTACTTTCTAGAGGAAACTTGGTGTGGGAATGTGATGAGGGGAAGGAATAAATATGATACAGAAAGAAAATAAAAGAGCATGTATAAAGGGGGGAGGAGGGGGAGTGGGTAGGGATATGGGTAAAAATGAGAATTAACTTGTGGCATATACTGGTACAAATTTCCCAATGATATATGTGATTTTGAGATGTATATAAATTGTACCAATAAAGAATTCAATTAAAAAAATGAAAAAAAACTAAAAAAAATTTTTACAATTACTATGGTAATACACTTAATAATATTCACATTAAAATTGTGCACAGAAAATATAATTGTAAATGTGAATATAATGAAATAAGTCTATAAAGCAATAAAATGTACATTTTCAAAGTTTTTATATGCTGTCTCTCTCTCTCTCTCTCTCTCTCTCTCTCTCTCTATATATATATATATATATATATATATATATATATATATACATATATGGCAATAAGAAGATCTAAACCATTACCACACCAAGAAACTAAAGAAAATGAGAGAAAACCAAAGCAGAGAGCCATGCACAGGACACTTAAAATGTGCTGCAAAAGTGGGGAGGTGGGGTGGGTAAGGATATGGGTAAAAACGAGAATTAACTTGTGTCATATATTGGTGCAAATTCCCCAGTGTTATGTGTGATTGTGAGATGTATATAAATTGCACCAATAAAGAATTCAATAAAAAAGTCATGACAAAGTGTCGATGATCCATGATCTGGTTGTTACGGGGGGGGACACTGACAGAGCAGCCCTGGCCTGCAGCCCGTCTGCACAAATGCAGCTCTGCCTTCCCCACCTTGCTGGGACCCGCCTTGCGCCTGGTGGCGTGTACCGTTGTAGTGACAGTCGCCACATAGGCCTCGGAGTCTACACTCTTTACTGTTTGGCACTTCCGAGACAAGGTCTGCCAGATTCTGCCCTAGAATATTAATTTGCCTTCATAACAGTGTTTTGAATTATAAAAATGGTGTTTGTTTACTGTGGAGGATGTTTTGCCTAGGGAAACAGAAACAAAGAGGCAGTAGTTCAGGCCAGGTGTGGTGTCTCAGGCCTGTGGTCCCAGCCTTCTGCAGAGGCTGAGGCAGGAGGATCACTGAGTCCCAGCCCAGTCTGGGCTGCATACTGAGTTCACAGATACCCCGAAATTATAGACTGAGACCCTGGCTCAAGAAAGAAAGCAAAACAAAACAAAACAAAACAAAATTCAAAGGCACAAGTTTGAAGGATGGGGAAAAGTATGGGGGGAGCTGAGAAGGGTGTAAAGGGATCAGAAATGACTGGTTTTGCTGTTAATTCTGCATCCCAAGAAAGATTATGTTCATAGGTTCATATGTTCTCCATTTCTACCTTTCAAATACTAATCTCGTATTACTAATCTCGTAATCACGTGTGGTTTTCTATATCACATACCACCTTTATACCTGTACAAATAAATATTAATACATTTTCATTAAGGTTTTGAGAAATGTAATCCTAATCTACATTTTTTCTTCTGATTTTTATGTAATCATGAAAGCAAGGTACCACTCTAGAGAGCTACACAGAATCTGCTTATTGCTTTATCCACTATATAATTAGCAAATGCCGCTAATTTTGATTATAGGCCACACTCTCCACCCACCACCTTACCCAAGATGTGCGTTTTGTGAGAACATGTACCTCTCCCTGGCTCATGCTTGTGTTTCCAGGACCCAAGGTGGGAAATATCCAAAAAAGAAAGATGAGGGAATAAATGTTCTGTTTTCTCAACACCCAGCGGCACAGACCCACCAAACACGCCACCGTGTCCACACCAGAGAGCTGTTACAGAGGCTGCCCTCGAAATTCTTTCCTCAGAAACCTCCACTCTGCAGGGAAGCGGAGAAGGTCACTGACCAGAGGCCATTGAAGCAGAAAAGAGGCAGATGGACACCGCTTGGGGACACCAGCCACCAAAGTCTGCATCTCGGTGCGTGATGCTGAGCTCTTAAGCCACCCCAGCTCGCCACGCATGTGGACGGAAGGCACAGTTCCAGGGCCACAGGAGAAACACACTCCAAAAACCAAAGCAATCACGGGACTGGCGATGCATCACCACATGATGAGCTTCTCTGAGGCGGCCCGTTCAGTCACCCTGACACGGTGCAGTCCAGGGATGAGACCGGCTTTGCCCGGTCCTCCCAAACATCTCCAAAGAGCCTGGCGAGAAGCAACAAGCCTTGTGTTTGGGTGGGTAATGTGCAATCTGAATGCAGATGCCTGCTGTTGATAATACTCTTCTAAATTCTCTTATTTATTCCAGACCGTATCCTCATGTCATAGAGAAAATTGAAGTTCCAGGTCAACGCTCTTTGGGGAGGACTCCAAAAATATTTCAGTGGAATCTGGTTAAAAAAGATAAAATAAGTCTCTGGCCGCTGGAGGACTTGACAAGTAGTGCTGCGGGGAGCATAGGTTATCGTTAGAGCAAACAAGTGTGATGCCTGAAAATTTCTTTTGACCTGATTTTTAAAAAATAATGTCCTAATATTTTTCCAGAGATAAATTAAGTGCTTTTATAATATTCTTGCCTTGTGAAAACTACATGAGGTAAAGTGAACACAGAAAAGCTCCCAATTTCACATAGGGTAGATCTACTAACTCATGGAAATTTCTCAAAACAAACATTCACACTGAGAGATCATCTAGTATTTTTTCCTAGAAAAATCCTGAATGAATTCAATGAAAGTCGTGTCTTTCATTACACTCCACGGCTTGTAAACTGTAGCTCAGTTGTACATTACAAGCAACTCGTACTTAAATGGAGATATGTGTGGGGGGGGGTTGCTCACAGGTGCTTAGTGTTTTCCTCTATTTTATTAACTGGATTCAACTAGTACTGAGATGTAGAACCACATGCCCTCTTGTATATCTTTCCAAAATAATAGTGAGGGCTATATCCTTTATTTGAAATCTACTCATGATAACAAAAGAAAACAGGGTGCACTATGGTTGTTGCTATAATAAAGAACCCAAACAATCTGGCAAAAGCAGCTGTGTCTATGTCAAACCAGAAGACAGTTTCCAAGTACCACAGACGCGCTGGGCAGAGTATCCTCTGTGACAGCCCAGCATGCCTGCCCCGCCCGCAGCAGGAGGGTGGAGCCAATTCCCTGTGAGCCTTGGATGGAGGACGTAAGAGACAAGGAAGCTCTGGTGAGAGAAAACGTATAGCGGCAGAATAAGTAGTGTTGCACAAATAGATTTTCATGATAAGGCGAAAGACTCAAATGAACAGGGAGCTAATGTAGCTCCCAGAGAAAATATAAGAAGAAATAAATTAGTCAGAATCTCCACAGAGGAGCCCACTTAAGAGGTGATGAAATGACAGATATTCTGGATCTCCTTGTAGTGATTAAAGCAATTAAATCAAGAAAATGGATCTAAAAACTGGAGATGCCTGATTCATGTGAATTTATGGTCAATTTGATGAAATTTTAAGGAGAAATAAGATGAATTCTAGGAAAGAAAAGAGGAGGTAACATATTTTAATTCGTCCTATAAGGTCAGTACTTTCTAACGGCAAAACGGATGTCATTACTAAAAGGAGAGAAATCTACAGTCAAATATCCATCATGAACATATAGAAAAAAAAAAAACAAAAAATCAGCAAACATTTAGCAAATGGAGTTTTAAAATGTTTTGTGTCAAATAATTGCACACTGTAATCAAGTGGGCCAGTTCAATGTTCAAAAATCAAAGAATGCGATCTGCTACAGTCGGTTAAAGAAAGCAGTGTTACATGATACTATCCATCGATGAGTAGGAAAATTCAGATTTTGTGGACATATGTGCTGAGTGGTGGTAGTGTCTGGAGAACCTAGGACATGCGAAAATGCAGTGAGACATGGCGCCTCTGCAGTAAGAAAGGCCCGGAAAATGGAAAACGAGAGCTTGCCATTTTCCTTTTGCTAAGCTTTGTCTGATTCTTTTTATCTTTTTTGTTTTGTTTTCCTGTACCAGGGATCAAACTCAGGATGTTTTGCTTGCGAGCCAGGCACCGGAACCACTGAGCTAAATCCCCAGCCCTGGAAGATGCAAGTTTTTGGAATATTTCTCTTCACAATCGTTTCAACGTCCCAGTATCAAGTGAGCAAGAGAAAGCACACTATTTTCAAAGTGAGAGCAATAAAATACAGGAAAACCAATTAAATGCTTACGAAGTAGCTGTAGGTCTTCCAAAGAGAGATGGGGTAACATGCCCGAGTAAAGGTAGAAGCGTGAAGAAAGGGAATTTGGGAAAGTGAGAATACTGTACAGAAAAGGGAAGACAGGGGGAAAGGCATTTAAGAGGTAATATGCACAGGCCTCGGCCATGGATTGGCATGGCCACTGAAAGGCAGGCATCTGGTTTTCTTAGTTAATATGCACGTAACATTTCAAAAGTACTATCCATTTAAGGTACTATCCATTTAAGAAATTAACTGGAAAAGGAAAAATGGATATGTTTGCTTTGATATTGAATAATCCTCAAGAACTGTTGCGATCAATAGTTCCACGTGTTTTCAGTATGTAGCACAGAGTAGTTGAAATTTTCTCTGAGGTTCCTCCTTCTTCCTCCTCTTCCCCTTTATATTCTAACAAGTTGAAAGACAGAAGCAATATAGAGATCTAATAATAGTTGTATTGATGAATTGAAAGATCAGGTGAAGAGCGACATCCCAACGTAGCTACGCTGATTGTCTTCTACTCACTGCAGGTGTGTTCTGTAAATCCTCTTTGTATGGGAAGAAAAACACATTCTCAAGTCTGCAAAGACCGTACGCTGAATGGAAAGGGACCCAGAAACAGAGGAGATGCGACCTCCATGACTCCCTCCGAAATGTAGGTCACAGGCCCTTCTTCAGGCCGGAGAGAGTGTGAAATGAAGCTAGTGTGCTCCGTGAAAGAAGCTTCTATAGCACAGATAGAAACAGAGGTCACACGAAGTCAAGTCTTACCTCAACATGTCTATCTGTTGACAAAGCGCCAGTTATTTTACATCCCAGGAGACTTGGCTCCACAAGCACCTTCATGTTGGGTGAGAAATGACCAGCGCTGGAGTTTGGTTTCTTTAGTAGCATTTCCTTCAGCAAATGAAGGGATATTTCCTCACACAACCAGGAGTAGAAATCTGTTCTCCTTTTGATAAATATGAGCTAGTTTCAAAATAATGTTGTTCCTTTATTCACTAGCATCAATAGACTGTTAAAAACAGAGCACGTGTGTATTGTATATATTGAGTGCGTAAATGTTGAGTTTCCCTCTCTCGTTCGATTATAAGAAGCTTCCTTTCTGTAATAAGAATCCTTAGACTTAGTGTTAACTGGGTGCCACAGGGCAGATTCTGTGTCCAATGGAAGTTGCATTTTAGTCTTGTTCCGCATCAGTGCTGCGTGGACAACCGTGTCTGTCCACAGGCTTTTTAAAAACAGGCATGTGGAGCAACCAGTCTGGTTGGGATACTTAGTTTAAAACCTCACTGTCTACACTTTTCTTGAATATTTGCAGTTTCTCTGTGCAGCCAGAATTTAGTCACTTGTTTAAAGAGATATTTTACTGAATAGAAAATAAAAAGCCACACAATGATCATTACAACCTATTAAGAAATCAGGAATATGTCATATACTGGGGCAAATTCTTAATGTGGAGGGTAATTGTGATGTGTATATATAATGTACCAATAAACTAAATTTAAAAAAAGAAATCAGGAAAAGAGCAACAAAAGGCTAAATATGCTTGAGCTTTGAATTCCAGATAATTATTCCAAAGATGAAAAGAATAGTTAATTACATGTCCACCTCTTATTTCCCCCCAAATCCCTGTGTTTTAATGATCCTAACAGAATTTAATAAACCAGGGACAATGCCATCATGATTTAAATGCACAGTTCAATTCCACATAGTTTGATTATTTTCAGAAGGAAAATTCATAAATGCGAAAGAGATTATGTTCGGTCCATACATTTGAAAAATTTCATTTCTTAGTGTCCTTACCTAACCCATTTAGAACAAAAAGTTAATGTGCTAATTATTTATTGAAGCCATTATGTGGTATCTTTCTGAAATATATCTTACTTTTAAGAAAACATTTGTATTTGCAGAAAGAACTCTAAGACCGGACATGGAGCCCGTGCATATTCCACGTTCAATCTCCACGCTTATCAAATAACTTATTAATAAACTGATGCTGATATGTTGCTACTGGAAAGTCTCTATTTCACTCAGTAGGTCACAGTTTTCACCTCGTTGTCCTTTGTCATTTCCGAGGATCTATCCAGGGAGCCACGTTAGACGTGGCCTCCGTGTCCCCTTCGGCTTCCGCTCTGAGCCCTGCACAGACCCCTTGCTCTGGTGGCTGGAGTTCTGAGAGTGCTCCCTGGAGACTCTCTAGATGGCTCTTCAGCAGGATGCACCTGAGCCTGAAGATCGGGGCTGTAGGTTTAGCTGACACAGACTGAGAGATGTAGTTTTGGGGGCCCCGAGGTCGAAGTGCGCCCGTTGAGAGGAGCATGCCCCGGGAGGCTGGCATCCCAGGAGGCTGACGTCCCAGGAGGGGTGGAGACGCAGCTGCTGCCCCTCCTTGTAAGGGGGGGTTTTCACCCCGTTCCACACTGCACCTTTCGGGGGGAAGAAATTTATATTTTACCTCTCTGAGGCCAAAGCACTTACAGGAATGACTTGGAATTTAGTTATGCAGGAGATGTGTCTCTTCCCCTTTTTTATTGATGGGCCAATTCTCAATAATTTCCAATCTGTGAGAATGTGCCTTTTCTTCTCCTCCCCGGAAGCTGAATGCAGGTTATTTTTACAGCCATGGCTGATATGAAGGCTTTGGAGATGAAGCTGGAATAACTTAAAATGGCATAAAACTCTCTGTGTTAGAGATCAGGCTTAATGTAATACAATGAATAATTTAAGTAACAAGAACCTAAGAAGTCAGGGATAAGTGTACAAAAGTCGTGTCGCAGTGTGTCTTTCGGAGCCTGGGTAATGCTATAAGAAGACAGGAAGGAGATTCTTTGACAGGATAACATTTTCCCCATGTTCATTTTTACCCTGAGCCATGACTTACATGAGAATCCATACATCTAACAGGTAAAATATGACTTTGCTTTTCCTGAAATACAACAGAATCTTCAAAATGCATTTGACTTACTGAAGTGTAAAAGCAATGATAAGTTTGAGTCATTGAAACTCAAATCGACATACCTTGAGGACACACTCTTAAGTGAAATAACTAGGTTATAAATGTGTAAATACTCTGTTTTCTCTGGTGTGAGAATCTGAAGATGTAAATGAGTTCTAGAATATATGATAGTGTGAAATAGAAAATATTCAAAGGGTAAGGGTAAGTAATGAGAGGAAAAAAATATGATGTTAAAAAAAGAAAGTATATGTATATAGGGGTAGGGATTGTAGGGTGAGTAGGGAAAGGGTAAAAATGAGAATTAACTCATGTCACGCTGGTACAAATTCCCAATATGGAGTGTGATCATGATGTGTATGTAAAATGTACCAATAAAGATTTCAACGAGAAAAAATAAAAAGCAAATGCTAACAGCACCGTGGGAATGAAAGGCAGAAAGGAAACAAAATTAGAGAGAAGAAACATGACTGAAAAATGAGTCTGCCTCGCGTGCACCTGCGGTGCTGCCCGCAATTCCAAACTCAAGCTGTCTCTTTCCCCGCATGGAGATCGCTGGATTATATGATTAAACTTGGTTAAACTTTGTCATTGAAAAGCCGGTGACTGTTGAACTTGTTTAATTGGAAAAAGGCATTTGTCAGTTTTTATACTGGCTGGGAAGGTTAGAATTATGTGAGGGCGCCCGGCCTTGTCTCTGTGCCCGAAGAGCAATTGCGCTTTCCCTGGCACCTGCAGATCAGAAGTCAGGAGCCGTCGTCTTTCTTTTTCCTTTGCCAAAAATCTGTTACGGAGAATTTACCAAATGCTCCCTTCAGGTTCACCCGCAGCCACCACAGACCCGAGCTTCTCACCCCGGGCCACACAGTTTAATTGAGTGCAGGCTTCTCCTGACAACGTCCCGTCACAGGAGGGGCTGCCTGGCTGAGCCGGAGTGTGTTTGGGGAAATGAGATTTGTACAGCCCTGATTAGTTTTAATTGGTACCTAACTTTACAGACAACAAAATTCTTTAGCTTAGCAGCACAGAGTCTTTCACATGAACTTTTTTATTCTCCTCACTTTCCTAATTCTAGATAAAATGACCTTTATGTCAAGTCCAGATTGCAGTTGTCAGCATTTAATAGGTCTCTAGTTTGACATTTCATTGAGTAATGGTTAATGATTGTATTACATTTAAGCTATGCACTTCTCTAAGTGTATTTTCTCCATATACTTTGTAAAATTTATATTTATCTCCCCATAGTATGGCTAGGGTAATTTTGAGTATTTAGTAAACATATGGATGTAACAACTTCTGCAAAATATTAGATAAGCCAAAACTTTCTTTATTTATTTTGGTAGATCTTGTGACATATTTACTTCCTAACACCGGTGACATTTAAGAGATGATACACATACTCTAAATTAGGTTAATACATGCACATAAATATCTTTACAATTTTAGCTTTGAATGTGTAGGTGTAGAAGTATATAATTGAGGTGGTAAAACACTAGTATGTTTTTCAAAACTAACTTTATGATCATTTAATGCTCCTATAGTGGTTGGCGTCCAAGAATATTTTGAAACAATGTGCCAATGCATTTTCATTCATTTAACTTTCTTGTGGAACATCACCTAGCAACATGACTACTAGAACTTTACTCTGGGTAAGTGTGTTGAAATTTCTTCAGAGGAATGCATAGCGATTTGAGGATAAAACTGATTTTTCACCTAATTTAAAGGTAAAGCTAAACATGGTCCACAGTCTGGTTGCATTTCGTTCCCATATGTTGTCACGGGAGCTGGTCGTGGTCCTGCCAGCAGGAGCAGCTTTCTTGGTGCCTCAAAGTAATAAGCATCAAACTATTAAAAGAGAGCTACAAAGCAGTGTCTGTTTGCTCCTCACATAGGTGCAGTTGACTTTAGATTTTCCTGTGTTAATGAAGCAAGTATACTAGTCTCATTAAATCTAAGGTATCTATTTGTTTATTTTATTAGCTTTGGAGATACAAATTATTGGTACACTTACTTCCTATTCTTTTCTAGAATAAAATCAAATAAGCATATAAATGTTCATTATAAAATATTATTTCTTTTGAGCACATATAACAAAATCAATGTAATATCCACCCCCAGAATATTTATCTGCCTGAAAAGGTGCTTCACTTGAAACTCTGATAGCTAAATAAATTTCTATTCTGAAGCTACTGGAAATTTTTTTATTGGTACATTTTATTGGTATATTATATATATGCATCACAATTACACTCCACATTGAGAATCTGTACCAGGATATGACACAACTTAATTCTCATTTTTTCCCTCCCCACCCACCCTATCTCCTCCCCACCCCTATATACACAAGCATTGTTTCCCTTTTTTGCCACCAATTTTTATCTTTCTTCATTGGTTACCCCTAAACCCCACTTCCCTTTGCATATGTGCTATTTCACAGTATCAGTCATGCATTCTAGAACACATTTATAATGTCTATTTCTCATACCAGAGAAAATATATGATATTTACACACCTGTGATCTATTTATTTCACTTATGAGGATGTCCTGAAGGTACGTCCATTTGAGTATAAATGATTCAATCTCACCATTCTTTATGGCAGAGTAATACTCCATTTTATTAAAAAAACACACACATCTTCTTTATCCAGTCTAGAGTTGCTAGGCATTTGGGTTGTTTTCATGATTTAGTCACTGGACATTGATGAAAACATTTAGACAAGCAAACGCTTGAGAAGTTTTACTTTAGAAAGATGCACGGATTGGTTAGATAGAAGGGGCTCTCAGAGGGCCAGAGGCTGGAGGCCAGGCCAGCTGTTAGCAGGCGCCTCTGTTCCAGGCTATCGGGGCAGCGGTGAGCGCAGAGACGGGGAGGGATGTGTGTGAGCCACACACTGGATCCTGGTGGCGGGAGTGTGTGGAGTCGTATTTGAAGGAAAACAAGAAGAAGGACGATCTTACGAAACATGGTGGAGAGAGGCACAGACATCCGGGGAGGCTCCTTATGTTTGCTCAACCCCGTGGGAAGGTGGAGAAAAGGAGACAGAGGAAGAAAGATGGGACAGTGTAAGTGAGACAAGGGGTCAAATCCACGCGCAGCCCCAGAGGGAGGACACGAATGTACCCGAAGACACAGACGCGCTGGGCCGGCGGAGACACAGCGGCACGTGAGAAGCGGCAGGTTAGTAATGAGGAACCAACGTCTTCCAGCTTCTGGGGTAAAAGTTCACGGAGCAAAAACTGTGATATCAGTGAACTTAGTAAAAATTCCTAAGAATGTTTCTGCCTCATTAGTAAATGGATCTACACAGACCTCTGTGTTGATCTTGAAATGTAGCTTGAACTATGTCAGGATGACTCTCACCTTGTACCACACTCTAGTTAAAATCCTCCCCGCAGCCTGTCTGCCCAATATTTCCTTTTCTGTTTTTGTTTGAAATTTGATCTCATGTGTTGAAGAGACAATTAATTATCAGGAAGCACGTGTCCCATAAGAGCGTGCGGATCATGAGAGCTAAGGGCGATTGTAACAAAGGTTCCCTTCAGACAATGGGTAGCAACCACAAAAACGTAATCCTAATAAGAGGAAGGAGCACGGACCGAATTTTAAGGTTAAAGTTACCTGAAAGCCGCTTCCTTGTGGTATCCTCAGACACTGTCTTGTAAAGACAGGGATCATTCATCAAGGCTCAGTTCTCTCGGGTATTAGACAGCTCACAAGAGAGAGAAAGAAAAAATGCCATCAATGAACCAAGCTCTTCCTTTGATTTCTCATTTGTAAACTGAGCTTGTGAAGTTCTATGTATAAAGCAGTTAAAAGGGAAATTGGTTTTGACTAGGAAAAGAAAAAAAGACTTCTGCTGACGTAAATGCAAAACAGAAAAATGCAGAAGTAAAACTGAATTCCATGTAGATGGCACTTTGACTCGCAAATGATTCTGTTCTGCAACAACTCGCTTTGCTAACAAAAGGATTTGGCAAAATTTCACTTCTCTCCCCAAACTCACCATCAGATGATGAACAGAACTATGACCATCTCCTCCAGAATCATGAAACAAATTAAATTAGAGAATCAGGAGATAAATACTAATGGCATGCAGACCAATGAATGTACTGGATGCTATACTTTGCTGTCTATGAATAAAATTAGTAAGCTATATTCATTTTTGCGTAAATCTTATACTTTGCCTGGCATCATCATCTCAGCCGTAGGACATACTGAGACTGGATACTTATTTAGACTTTGACCGAAATGTGAGCTGTGTAAATGGGTGTTTGTGTGAGCAAATACCTTATGCGTGTAACTGCGCCTGTTGAAAGGAAAGACCAGGAGAAGAAAGCAAGCCTCGGATAACAGTCCTGCAAGTATCTTCAGGTATGTCATTCAGAACTAGGAATCCAGGGTTCGAATTCAATTTAATTTGCTAATGACAGTGAACTAGACAACTTGGGCCATTTTATTGTGTAACCCTTAATTGTTTCTCCTGTGATGAAAGTTATACTGTGATGTCTCTTCAAATAACATTGGATAATGTTCCAAAATGCTATAACAAAGTCATGTCTAAATCAACAGATCGGGAAAATTTCTATTGGTTTTCATGTTTTGCATGTGTCCCCAGGTTTTCATCCTGAGAGCCTTATTCAACCTGTCAAAATGAAATGAGCCTTCTTGGCGTGTGTGAAAAATCAAAGCATCTTGAAGCTCAAAGGACTTTTTGAGATCACAAAACTCAATAAGTTTTTGTAGAATTATAATGCATTCTGAGTTTTAATTTTCACATAATTTGATTAAAATTTAAAGCGAAAGTCTGTTATGTCGTGTAGGTGAGGTAGAACTCTCTCTGTGTCAGGAGGTTAGGGGCTGCCTAAGCCCTCTCACTTTAGCTCCTCCTCCTTTGAGGGAGGTCTGGTATCTCAGCCTTAATCCAGAAATTTAAATTTTTATTTGACAGTCATCTGAAAAAATAAACAGTATCACTCATTCTAAAGGTCATTTTGTGGTATGGTGAAAGATTTTATTAGTTTCAAATTTATCTGTGTGAAAAAAAAAAACACTGTGGAATCATTTATGACAGAGCATTAAATGTAGAATTCCAAATAAAGGCTGAGTCATCAAAATGACAGAAAAAAAATTTAAGTGTGACAAAAAGAAGTTCCCAAATCGTAGGAAACAAGAGATTGTTCTATGTGTTGAAAAGAATTACAACTGATTTGATCTTACTTAAAATTCCAGGAAATGTGCATCATCTATTTATGACCAAAGTAATGTGTTTTAGACCTCAAATTTTACAAAAATAAGCAGAAATAAGAACCTTGTTTTTATTCACTTCATCAAAGTATTTGAATCATTGCAGATTTTGTGAAATCATGGTTGGATTTTCAGGAGTTCTCAGTACCTCCTTTCCATTCCCAAATGTTCCTGTATGCCACATTCTAACTTCAACTCACAGGGAGACCAATAACTGTGCTTTCATAGTTAAATGTATCTCCAATATTTACTTGGTTCAAAAGTTACATCTGCTATGAGATTAACAAATTAACTCTCAGAACTGTTGCTGTTTGTTCAAAGTAATGTTCAACATGCTCCATAGAGCATATTTGCCATTTAAAAGTGGATCTAACAAGGAGACATAGTTGGCAGGATTGCCATGTTCCCTGTGCCTAACATGGCCAGACTTTCCTGTGACATAAAATTTATCTGTCTGTTTGTCCGACTATCTGTCTGTCTTTCTGTCTATCTATGTATCTATCTATGTATCTATGTATCTATCTATGTATCTATCTATCTATCTATGTATCTATCTATCTATCTATCTATCATCTATCTAACTCTACAGTGCTCTAACATATTTCCTATCTTATTTAAATGAAACAATAACAGGAATAAAGTGTATGCATGGTTTTGGGCCTCTGAGGCTGAACATATATGTTCAGTGTCTGATCTTTTTAATTTTTTAAACTGTTAAATAGGTACATTTTATATACACATCATGATCACATTCAAGACTGAGAACTTACACCAGTATATGACATGACTTAATTCTCATTTTTCCCATTCCCTAACCCACCCTGCAACACTCCACCCCGTACATACATGAGTTTGTTTACCGTTTTTTACCATCACAATTTTTTCTTACCATATCACTACACATAAGAATGTGTGGCCATACTTGTTGAAGCTATTATGTGGTGAAAAGAATATCTAAAGTCTCAAAACTAGTCCAAAAATCCATCCAAAGAAAGCTCTACCTGGACTAAAGCAGTGATCATTCTATTTTTCTGCCTTGTCAAGCAGAAGGGATATGAGTCAACTCATTATTCCTACTATTCTAGTTATGCAGTATTTCTCAGACATAAATATGTCATCCTTCATGAAACATAGGGCTTGCTTCTGGTGATTGAAACTTTTGGCTATTCACAAGTAGAAGATTCACATAAGACCTATATCTGCCTCCGTATACTAAAAAAATGAATCAAAGACTGAATTTTAGAACAGAAACAACCTGCAAGAAGACAAAATAAAGATCTTCAGAGATTCAGCTAAGTACTAAGTAAAACCCCAGTTCCACCAGAAATAATACCCCAAATCAACAAAGATCATCATGCTAGATTTAAAAATCTTCTGCACAGCGAAAGAAAGAACGAACAGAATGAAGAGGTAAAATACAGAATGAAAAAAATTGCTAGCAATTCCTCACACAGAGGACTGTCACCAGAATACATAAAGTCAAATTAAAAAATGCAAGCCTCCAAAGTAGCAGACCCAATAAAAAACAGGCAAATGAAATGAATAGACACTTCCCAGAAGAAACACAAATAACCAATAAGCATAGGAAGAAATGGTCCATAGAGAAAGGCAAACTAAACCCAAGCTGAGAGTCCATCTTACCCCAGAAACAATGGCCATCATCAGGAAGTCAAATAACAACTAAGGCTGGTCAGGCTTCAGGTATGCTTCCCCACTGATGCTAGGATTGTAAACCAGTCCCACTCTGGAAATCAGTAAGGAGTTTCCTCAAAAACCTCAAAGTCGGTTGGGCCCAGCTGTGCTCTTCCTAAGCAACTACCTGAAAGATTTAAAAAACATTCTAGTGACACATGTATCCTTGTATCCACAGAAGCACAATGCATGCTAGCTGGATCTTGGAAGTGGCCTTCATATCTACCAGTAGACAAAAGGTTCAAGAAAATGTGGTATTTATGAACACCTGTAGATGCAAATGAGCTCTAGAAAGTATGACAGCTTTTATAGAGTGGGAAATTTCCGTAGGAAATTTCGTGTGGGAATGTAATGAGGGGAAGGAATAAATATGATACAGAAAGAAAATAAAAGAGTATGTATGAAGGGGGTGGGGAGGTGTGGGTGGGTAGGGATATGGGTAAAAATGAGAATTAACTTGTGTCATATACTGGCACAAATTCCCCAATGTTATACGTGATTTTGAGATGTATATAAATTGTACCAATAAAGAATTCAATTAAAGGGCCGGAAGGTTAGCTCAGTGGTTCCGGCACCTGCCTCACAAGCGCAAGGTCCTGGGTTTGATCCCCGGTAACCACATAGAATGCTGGGCGTGGAGACACGCCCACCAACCATTAACACCGCATACCACAGTGCCGGACGTGGTGGCTCACACCTGTCATCCCAGCACTCAGGAGGCAGAGGCAGGAGGATTGCTGAGTTCCAGGCTTGCCTGGGCACCATAGTGAGCTCAGGGCCAGCCTGAACTACAAAGCGAGACCCTGTCTCAAAAAGCAAAAACAAAAAAAAAAGAATTCAATTAAAAAAAAAAAAAGAAAATGTGGTATTTGCACACAGTGGAGTACTACTCAGCCAAAAAGAAGGATACATTTGCGTCATCTGTAGGAAAACGAGTGCATCTCGAGATGACTCTGTGAAGTGCTTCACACCAGGCTCAGTTTGGAGTGAAGAGCTGGCTTTTCCCTTTATCCTCACACCCTGCTCACTCTCACCTCCGCACGGGACCTCAGGGCTGTGATGAAATACTGGAACCGTGCACAGGTGATGGCTGTCTGCACCCTCAGCAGGGCGGGAGGCTGAGGTTGGCTTGCAAGTTCAAACCCAACCTGGGCAATTTAGTGAGGCTCTATCTCAAAACAAAACAAACCCACCAAGGGCGGTGTGGGGTGAGGCTCGGTATTTACGCCTTCATTCAGTCTTTAGTGTTGCAAAAGAAAAAAAAGTAGTGAGCCCAGACTAGAAACGTAAACAACAACAACAACAACAAAAACACCACTCAGTAGTGGTTAAGCTACTACAGCTGGTGGAAACACACTTACCTGAGGAGGAGTTTGTCAGCCCGTCTTCTCCAGGCCCTCGCGGATGGAGGCCCGGTGAGCTCCACCTGTGACACGACTGCCCGTTCCGTCCACGAACAGACTTGCTCACGCCAGGGCGAATTAATGCCCTCCCGCTGGGGGGGTCTCCTGACCACCCGCGCGTCAGGCTTGGACCCCAGAGTGCACGAGAGGAAGGAGATGAGCTCACGCAGAGGTAGTCTAGGCACCTGGTGAGAAAACAGAAAGAATTTTAGCTGATGGAAAAGGAGAAACTGGACTTACAAGAAGAGCATTCGGAGGGGTCCAGGGGAGGAAACGGCCGGATTCGGTGGGAGGCGCCTGAACGCACAGGACACAGGCTGCGCAGGGGCTGGAGGGCAGCTGTGGCGGCTCAGGCTCGCAAGGCCCTCGCTACACGCCAGAGCTGCGCTTCATCTTGTACATTCACGATTCCCACCAAGCAGCAGTGATGCATTTGGGACCTTAGTAGGGAAGTTATTGGTGCCACGTCTGTTGTGTACAACGGTGCCCCAGAGTGGTACTGCCCACTGGTATGCAGAATGAGATGCATAAGGATCAAAGTCACCTTTCAGTGCGCATGACAGTTCTTAAACTTGCTCCATCTGTACCTGAACTTTGGAATGTTTTCCCATCAAACTGTGACTGTTGCTTCTTCACTAAATCTGCTGTGTTATTAAAGTTTTAATGCCTGATACCCACTGGTGTTAATCAATAGTGGTTATAAAACTAATTTTACCTGAGTATTTTTTTAAAAGTCGTTGAGAGCCTTTACAAATTGTGCCACTCACATGCTAAGAATACATGCATTTCCATTTTGCAATATTCAGGACAGAGTGGAGTACAAATTTTGCATTCAGAGTAATTGACATATGTCAGTGAAAACCTGAAAATAATTTATTATGCTAACTAGTTCAATGTCTACGACCTGAAAAATACCTTCCTGTAAGTTAAATTCATTTTAACTTTCATTCCTATTTGGCTAATGTACAGAGTTTTAGAAATTATTGTAATATAATCTGCATATAGAAATTTCATTTCAGAATAGTAAAGGTATCATGGAAAAGTCATCATTACAAATAATAATCGTCAGATGTAAGGTTAGTATCGCTGCTTTCCTTGGTGGAGAAGAGATAACCAATGTTAGGGCACTAAAAAAACAATTGACAACCTCAAAAATTAGCTGGGGATTTAGCTCAATGGTTCAGGACATAGTTGAGATTCACTAACGTATCTTCAAGTTCCTCTTCTTTGTCTGGATTTTTTTCATCTGATTTCAAGAACGTTCATTTCTTTCCCCATCTAATTCAAAAAATTTGACTCTGCCTTTATGAGTTTACATCAAAAGCTGTGGGGTCTTCCATCATGCCATCTAACTCTGTGGTGGAAAATTTAAAACCATCTGCTGTTGCTTTGTGCTCGATGCACGCATTCGTTTTAGGACCCACTACGTTGTTCTGGGAAGACATCGCAAATTAAAAGCCTTCCCACTGTGGAGGCCATCAGTAAATGCCTCCTGGACCCAGCTGGCACCTATTCAGGCCCCTGCTTTCGACAACCTGAAGCACAACTTCCTGCTAATATTTTGAATCTGCCACTGAGCACAGGAAAAAATATTCTTTGACTTGATTTTGAACTATGTATCTTAGGATTTTCTTAAATGAAGTGCTAATTATACTGCTATCTCTTATGGTTGTAGATATTAAAAGCACATGTATTACAGACTGCATTAATTGCAACCAGTTATTTTAAATTTAGACCCGGATTTTTCCTATATTTTCACTGATTCTCAGTAAACAACAAAAGAGATACATGGCTCACGCCTGTCATCCCAGCACTCGGGAGGCAGAGACAGGAGGATTGCTGAGTTCGAGGCTTGCCTGGACTACATAGTGAGCTCAGAGCCAGTCTAAACTACAAAGCGAAACCCTGTTTCAAAAAAAAAAAAAAAAAAAAA
>PVIC010028221.1:0-23488 GCA_004025085.1 Thryonomys swinderianus
CTGCTGCAGAAACCATCAAAAATGGTGGGATGAGGATTCTGAGGGGAATCATGGCAGTGAACCTTTACTATAATAATTTTTGAAAAAAATCTCAACACACACTGCACTCTTATCTTGAAATGTTTCACCTGTTTTTCCACTCTGTTAATCTATTATTCTAATTAATATTATAATTTTACTGTACTATTTACTCATTATTCTTGTGGTTCTTACTGTTATTCAATCCCCTTGCTACTGAGCATCCTACAAATATAAGTAGAATGACATTAGTGAATAGATGTGTATGTATATCATTACATGCACATTCATACTTTTGTTTCTTGAAATATTATTATATTTACATTTTTCCCCCAAATTCCAGTTTATGTGAGTGTTTAGTCCTCATTCATAATCCTTACACTGTACTTTATGCCATTAAATATGAACAGACCTAGTACATGTACATTCTCTCTTTATGCATCATGATTACCTGTAATAAAAGTGGATCCTACTCTCCCCTACAGAGAAGAGAAGTTCATATGTGTTACTCACACTATTTCACTTTGTAATCTCTGGAGAGTCCTTGCTAGAACTTTTTACAGTGGATTTAGGCTGGATTTCTTCAGATTAATCTTAGTCATATTCATAGGGAGAAGGTTATACAGATTCTGGTCTCTAATGCGCTTGAGGCTCAGTTAATGATTCAGAGTTCTCGCAAGACAAATGTTTTCACTGCATTTTCTTAAGAGTTAAGTAGGTGAGTGGTGCTTTTTAGTATGTCCTTGTGAGGAGTAGATGGTGTTTTTATTTATTTATTTATTTAAAAAAATTTACTACCACACATATCATTTTGGAAATAAAATCTGTATATGGCCTTTTCAGTTTTTTTTATAAAAAATATGACCACAATGAAGATTGTCATTATGTAGTAGATGTGATTTTTAATGCATATATTCTGAATTCAAATCTTAAGATTCTCACTTCAATAGAAAATTATTTCTCCGTCTTTCACGGACCTTAGGCTCCATATATACACACAGAAATTAAGCTGATTTGATTGAATTTTAAATCTAAAATAATGGACATAGGTCCAGTGCTGATATTTGTTGTTTTTTTTTTTTTTTACTTCAGGAGTCAGGTATAAGTGATTCTCATTTCATTCAGATGCGTGATGTCCACTAGCAGTGAAACACGAAGCACCTCTGACATGTGACTCATTTGTGAATACACACCTTTTCCACTGATCCAGTTCCAAAGTAGCACATTTGTGGCTCTGATTTTATCGATTCTTTGTTTTATTTTATTTATTTTTCTTTTGTGACAGGGTCTCGCTCTGTAGTTCAGGCTGGCCCTGAGCTCACTGTGTATCCCAGAGCAAGCCTCAAACTCAGCAATCCTCCTGCCTCTGCCTCCCGAGTGCTGGGATTACAAATGTGAGTCAAAATGCCCACTATCGTTTTATGTGGTTGCTGGGATTGAAACAGGGATTTTGCATTTGCCAGGCTGGCACTAGAACCACTGAGCTAAGTCTCTGGCCCTTTTATCCATACAGCTCCATGTACTGATCTGTTATAAGAGTTACTGGCTGTCCTAGCCCTTCCAGAACCTGTTCTTTCAGGTCATTTTTCTCAGTAGTCATGGATTAGAAGTGGTGGTGACTCTTCTTCTTCTTCTTTTTTTTTTTTTCAGACAGGGTCTCACTTTGTAGTTCAGGCTGGCCCTGAGCTCACTATGTAGCCCAGGCAAGCCTCGAACTCAGCAATCCTCCTGCCTCTGCCTCCCAAGTGCTGGGATTACAGGCATGAGCCACCACGCCCGGCACAGTGGCAACTCTTCTTGACTCACATCTCCATGGAGAGTGGTACAGATATATCATCACCATTTCCGACCTACTCCAGGAGAAAGCCTTCTCTACTGTGGGAGACCGAGACTGTATCTCAAAATATATTCCTGATGATATCACAGCAATATTTCTTGACATCCTCATTTATTTACCTAAAAAAATATTTACTGAGTGCCAGTCAGTTCAATGGCAGTTAAGTTCATGTCTTAAGTCACACAGCAGGGCTATGAAAGAGCAAACAGACCTGTCTATGGGATTCACCAATTAGAGAACACAAAACTATAACAAATAGATGGATAGTTAGATACTGTATTAAGTAATGATAGATTCTGTGAGGTTTGGTAGAAACTAATTTCTATTACTATTATTTTTATAATAAAATTACTAATTATAATGAACAATTAATCGCAGCTATTAAAGAGACTATAAGAAATTGCTTAGTGACTTCCTCTCCACTGACCTTTTCAGAAATAACATTCCTTAGCATTTATAGTCTGTCTTCTTGCATGTAACATCTACATTTTCTCACACATTCACCATTGATAAGAGGGTGAATATGAGTACTGGACTTCTAGCTATTTAATATTCAATTTTCTTATATCAGAAAACACATGATCAATATATCATCATATCAAAGATGTTCAATACTTGTTCAACTGTGAGAATACTGCAGTTGTATTATGCAGATTGTGATTTTTCGCTCCTGATTCAAATG
Source organism: Thryonomys swinderianus (assembly GCA_004025085.1). Taxonomy (NCBI): domain Eukaryota; kingdom Metazoa; phylum Chordata; class Mammalia; order Rodentia; family Thryonomyidae; genus Thryonomys; species Thryonomys swinderianus. The sequence goes on from PVIC010028221.1 coordinate 2,538, forward strand.
AAGCACTACTTAAAGCCAATTTTTAAATAATGACTGTTTCATTACTGTTGTGTGCCAAGGAGCACGTCAAGTGGAAAATCAGTGGGTGAGGAAGTGCTGATCTAGCCTTACCTTCAGATAAAGACAAATAATTTGAAACAATTATTACAGATCATCTTTCTGCACATTTCTGACTGTTATGCTTTTCAGGAAGACATACCCGCTAATGTCTCCATATCGTTCCTTGCCAGGCATTTATCTTTGGACACATAGTTCATTTAGTTCTGATTATCAGTGGAACTCTCAAATTTCATATAGGGAAATTAGCAACTCTTATTATATGGGAATGTGATGGGAAGTGGGCTGAATAAAATATTTCATATTAAAATATAAAGACAAGGAACAACTAGACATGCATTAGAGAAAATAAGAGATATTCTTGATTTCTGCATCACATACTGTACACATGCATTCAAGTCCAGGATTATTATTTCTAATATCAAAAATTTAAATTCAGGATTAGAGAAGCAGATATCTTAATAACCTGGGAACATAAAATATATAGCACATGAAAAATACTAAGAAGAAGAAAAGACAAGATTAATAAATTATAATACATTTAAAAAGTAGCTTTCTGGGCTGGAGATTTAGATCAGTGGTTGTGGCACCTGCCTAGTAAAGGCAAAGTCCCTGATTTGATTCCTGGTAACCACATACAACAATACTGGGCATGGTGACTCATACCCACCAGCAATCAGTACCACATACCACAGTGCCAGGTTATCTCATGCCTGTAATCTCAGCACTTGGGAGGCAGAGGCAGGAGGACTGCTGAGTTCGAGGCTTGCCTGTGCTACATAGTGAGCTCAGGGCCAGGCTGAACTACAAAGTGAAACCCTGTTTCAAGAAGAAAGAAGAAAAAGAAGAAGAAAGAAGAAGAAGAAGAAAGAAGAAAAGAAGAAGAAAGAAGAAGAAGAAGAAGAAGAAGAAGAAGAAGAAGAAGAAGAAGAAGAAGAAGAAGAAGAAGAAGAAGAAGAAGAAGAAGAAGAAGAAGAAGAAGAGGAAAGAAGAAGAGGAGGAGGAAGAGGAAGAGGAAGGGGAAGAGGAAAGAATGAGGAGGAGGAGGGGGAGAGGGAGGAGAAGGAGAGGAGGAGGAGGAGGTGGAAGAGGAAGAGATCGTGAAGACACGATTTGAGGAGTGATATTTTTTCCCAATTGCGTACCACTATTTCAAATTGTATATGCATACACACACACTTATATAAAAGAATTATACTTAGTAAATTTTTTACACTTAGTATATTTTACACTATATATATATATATGTCTTTAAATAAAAGTAGAGAATGAATAGAAAATGGTAGATACCTCACAAAGCAACTAATGCTAACATTAGATAAATTTTGAAAACATTCTGCATTTCATTCAGTGTCAAGGAAATGCAAATTAAATTCACAATGTCACTGCATTCACAGCAGAATAATGAACTTGTGTGAGGTACAGATACAAACATAAATGACACAGACTGCTGTGCAGCTATGGAGCAAGTGGAAATTTCATTCTCTGTCGCTATGAATTGACACAACCACTTGGGAAGCTTCCAGCCTGTCCCTCTTAAGCCAGACGTGAGAGACAGATGCATATTCAATTACATAGCAATTTGACTCACTGCATTAACAGAAATGCACACATATGTTTACAAGAAAGGTGAGTACAATAATGTTTATGGCAGTTCTGCCCATAATCCGATTTTAGCAACACGGCAAAGATCCAGGAGCAATAAGGCAGGTGCATACATGAAAGAAAAATCATTGTGTTTTCTTCCAAACCTTCATCTTGCAGTTCACTGAAGGAAAGAAGCCTGTCAAAAAGGATTTTCTGGGTTGAAATTACTGTCTGGAGAAAATCATACAAAGTTAAAAATCAACGTGCTCATCTGTGGTGTGAAGATCAGAACAGTTGGTTATTTGGAGTAGAGGATATAATGGTTATGGGTAGGGAGGGCTTCTCTTACCTATGTCTCAACCTTAATGACCCTCCTTCCAAAATGCTTTGAAAAGTCAGATAAATTGCATTTGAACAGGTGTATAGGTCACTCTTTCTCTCATGATGTAATTAAACTTTCAAAAAAGTAAGTATCCATTGATATCTCTGGATAATAACGTAGCTCATTAATACTTAGAGGGAAAAGAAATGATAGGAAATAAAGTCTCTGGGAGGTTCTACTTTCTAAAGACCACATAACTGAGACTTTTATCTAAAATTCTGTTACCACTAGATCTTTAGATTTGATGTTCCTCATAAGGATAAAGATATTTTGAATTTTATGAAATATCTTTCTATTTTAAAATATTCACAACACACAGAAGAATAGAAAACTCTGGAGGCCAATATTACAAGCTACCAGCCAGATTCTACACTCAGAGCAAGAATGTGAGATCTCTGATTTATGGGTTTCTTTTATAGCAATAAACTAGGAATCGAAACTAGATACAAACTCAAAGGCATGCTTTTATTGGAATGATTAATTGAAACCTAGTTTATTAAAAATTGCCTCTATTAGTACAAGATGAATACAGTAGAATTCTAATGCCAGTTACTCATCACACAAAATGAAAGTCCTTTATAACTTCCCAGTCACAAATACTGTTCCTAATGGCAAGGTTTTTGTTACAGTTTTAGTGCTGTTTCTTACACTAAACGACCCGTTCACAACTGGGTTTCAACTAATATTTCTTGAAAAAAAATCATTCTTTATAATTTCATTGTCATGTTTAACCATAAAAAATGAATTCTTTAAATGAGCCTTAAATACATGCTTTAGTCACTGACTTATATCCATGCCCATTAAAGCAAAGCTAAATGTTTTATAATTTATACATCACAATTTTCTCACACTACCAAAGAAAGCATACACAGCAGGGTACTGTTTTGTGACTTTCCAGTCCTAGGCCATCAGGTAAGAACATTCTGCACCTACAACAAAGACGTTCTCCAATAAGTGGCTGAGACCCTCTGATCCTCAGCACCATCACCTGTAGTATTAAGTTCATGACTCCTTCTGAAGCCCAGGAGTGAGCATGAAACAATGCCATAGCATTTGGATAACTAACAATAGTGTTTGGTGCATAAAAATGTAACAAATGCTAGTTCATCTTTTTTTCAATCTCTGCCTAAGTAGCCAAGTTTTTCATAAATAATAAAATACATGGAGAAAAAAGACAGTCTTTGAAAACACCAAAAAAAACTCTAAGACCATATTGGTATTATTCTGAAACTCATAAGATAAATTTGTACCTTTCTCAATGTCACTTGAAGAATTTATCTCATTTAAAAAATATTTTCAAAAGGATGACGTGAGAAATGAAGCCTTCAGTGGTAATCATGATTGTTTTTTTTGTTTGTTTGTTTGTTTTTTGCTTTTGAGACAGGGTCTCGCTTTGTAGTTCAGGCTGGCCCTGAGCTCACTATGGTGCCCAGGCAAGCCACTGCGAACTCAGCAATCCTCCTGTCTCTGCCTCCCGAGTGCTGGGATGACAGGCGTGAGCCACCACACCCGGCATTGTGGTATGCGGTGTTGATTGTTGGTGGGCGTGAGTCTCCACGCCCAGCATCATATGTGGCCACCAGGGATCGAACTCAGGACCCCGCGCTTGTGAGGCAAGCGCCGGAACCACTGAGCCAAGCCTCTGGCCCCATGATTGTTTTTAAGATCAATCTTCTTACTGGTTGCTCTTTTAAAAATTTTTGGATTGTATTAAACATTTCAAAAAAATTCACAAATATTTCCCATGTTCTTATACTTGTCACCCATGCTTACCAATGAATATTCTTCACTTCCTTATTTATAAGTTGCTGGAATGCTAAAAATTATTATACAACTTTACCCCTGACAAATATTTTATATTCTTTGAAAGACAAACATTTAATTTTTATTTTTAGCATAATGAACATGGTGAAGCCAATGAAGTAGACTGATCACAATTAAGGAACAAATGTACTAAAATGTCACAGAAATAAAATTATGAAATATTCAATGACAGACATAAAAATGATTGCATTCTATATCCCATCCAATTATTATATAAATGTTACTAGATGTACACATTTCATTCAATACTTCTCTCCAATCTTTTTTCACTAAAATGAATTTCTCATTGAATAAAAATCATTTTGAACTATAATATTAATTTACATCACCAGACATCTTCATTTATTTTTTATTATCTCCTTTTTGCATTTTGACTAAAGTCATTGTGTTACAAGTATGCCTATTATAATTTAATGTACTAGATTCAAAATGTTAATTATTTTCAAGGTGATAATATTTTCAAGGTGATAATATTTTGCTTTATATGTCCTTTTATTTATTTATTTTTTGAGACAGAGTCTTGCTTTGTAGTCCAGGCTGGCCCTGAACTCACTATGTAGTCCAGGCAAGTCTCGAACTCAGCAATCCTCCTGCCTCTGCCTCCCAAGTGCTGGGATTACAGTCGTGAGCCACCAAGCCTAGCATTGTGGTGTGTAGTACTGATTGTTGGTGGGCGTGAGTCACTATGCCCAGTATTGTTGTATGTGATAACCAGGGATCGAACCAGGGACCTTGTGCTTACTAGGCAAGTACCAGAACACTGAGCTAAATCTCTGGCCATGTCTTTCTTAGTGAGAGCTTTACAGTTTAATTCTACTACTGAACACAAAACATCCCACTGTCATTAGTTTATTGTCATAAGAAGACACTGTATCTGAAAGTTGAAGTAATACCAGATTTTCTTAAAATCTCAGTACAGGTAATTAATTACAAAGTTTTCCCAAGGGTTTAAGAACAAATCAAAGATTTTATGCAAATGTCCTTCAGACATGTTTTAGAAAAAAAGTATGAAAAGTCTTTTTAAAAGCCAAAAATAGTTCTTTTAAAAAACCATTGCACTCAACTACCACACTAGTGGGTGTAAACCCTAAAAATTGAAACCAAGATGCTTAAAGAGGTTCTGGATTTTCATGTTTGTGTTATTATTATTCAAAATAGGGAGAAAAGTGTTGATCAAAAGATGAGTGAATTTTTAACGTGCGTTGCACACACAATAGAATGATATATAGCTTTAAAAATCCCAGGAAATTGTGCCATTTACAGCAACTTGTGTGGACAGAGAAGATGCACTGCTGACACAAAGCAGACATGGAGTTATGACAAAGTATAATCTCACTGCTGTGTGGAATGTACAAAAGCTTAATTCATACTACATTGTAGAACATTAGTTACCAATGCTGGGAGAAATGCAAGCTGTCATAAGACAGTCAAAACGGTCAGATAGAAGATAATTTTGGTGTTTTGCTGTACAGAAGGGTAATGACGGTTAATGATAATGAATATTTCAGGGCCAGAGATTTAGTTCAGTGGTTCCGGTGCCTGCTTCGCAAGTGCAAGGTCCTGAGTTCGATCCCTGGTAACCACATACAATGTTGGGCGTGGAAAGTCACGCCCACCAGCAATCAATACCACATACCACAGTGCTGGGCGTGGTGGCTCACGCCTGTCATCCCAGCACTCAGGAGGCAGAGACAGGAGGATTGGTGAGTTCGAGGCTTGCCTGGGCTGCATAGTGAGTTGAGGGCCAGCCTGAACTCCAAAGCAAGACCCTGTCTCAAAAAAAAAAAAAATGAATATTTCAAAATAGCCAGAGAGAATTTAGATATCCTCACCACAAAGACATGACCCATGTTTGAAGTGATGGCATGCTGCTCTGATACAAAAATTATGATATTATTTTCCTGATATCATGATTACAACATGTATATATGTGTTTTGAGAGTTTTCACCATAAACATGGAACATCATTATTTTACAATTGAGAGTAAAATTTTAAAAATAATCATAAAAGTTAGGGAATACTTGGATAAAGATATCATAATAATCTTGATTTGGACATTAGAACAGTGTATTCAGTTACTAAATAATACAGTCTGTTTAAAAGCATTCATTTTCATTTACCCAAAGTGAACAGTATCTATGCTGTAAAGATTAATTTACCTTAAGGAAGTGTCACAATACAACCTATATTTTATAACTTCACTAAAAATAAGCTAGAAATCATTAATGAAATAAATAAGTAAAAAGAACTAATTATTTGAAAATAAAACAGTAGACTTTTGAAGTGATTAAGTAACAAAAATGTGAGGAAATATTTTGAACTCAGTAATAATGATAATATGACATGAACATTTGGGGATAATATATTCCTATTCCATTTTGAGAATAGACTAACTTTTTTTTTCATAAAAACAAAACAAAGCAAAGCACTGGAGATTATATTTCTTTATCCAAAGAGAAATTTATATAAATGGCTGCAATTGTTAGAAAAAGAAGCAAGAGAAAAGATTTTTATTAAATTTATAGATACATACAATCACTTCATTTGTTTGGAAGAGTAGTCAATTTTACTTTATTTTATATCCATACACTGTCCATGATATCACTGATGTTACCTAAGAGGCTGATAGTGGTTTTTTTTTTTTGTTTGTTTGTTTGTTTGTTTTTTTTTTTGCTTTTTGGAGACAGGGTCTCGCTTTGTAGTTCAGGCTGGCCCTGAACTCACTATGGTGCCCAGGCAAGCCGCCGCGAACTCAGCAATCCTCCTGTCTCTGTCTCCCGAGTGCTGGGATTACAGGCGTGAGCCACCACGCCCAGCATTATATGTGGTTACCGGGGATTGAACTCAGGTCCTTGCGTTTGCAAGGCAGGCGCCGGAACCACTGAGCTAACCCTCCGGCCCTGTTTTGTTTTGTTTTTGAGACAGGCTCTCAGTAGGTCAGGCTGGCTCTGAGCTCACTATGTGCTCAGGCAAGCTTCAAACTCAGCAATCCTCCTGCCTCTGCCTCCCGAGTGCTGGGATTATGGGTGTGAGCCACCATACCCAGCACTATGGTATGCAGTGCTGATTGACGGTGGGCGTGGCCACCACAGTGTTGTTGTATGTGGTTACCGGGATCAAACCAGGGATCTTGTGCTTGCCAGGCAGGTGCGAGAATCACTGAGCTAAATCTCTGGCCCGAGACTGATAGTTTATAGAAACAGATGTGTTTTCTTGTTTTAAGGCAAAAAGTGCTGTGGAAAACTGGATTGTGGCTTTCTGCAAATGCTGTGAATTCTAACAGTCTTCTATCAAACATGACACCTTGTGTTTCCTGACCTTTGTCTTTTCTAATTGAGAAATCACTATTCGTGGAAAGAACTCAAATCAGATGTAATCCATTGATCCTGGTGTGGTTTAGTTCATGATACTGTTTAGATACAAGGCCCTGCGAGAATGTAACTACAATTATTACTTGATAAACTACCCATAGTTTCACCCTGGAAAACTGAAAATGGGAGCTATCATCCCTTCCCACCCTGTATTCTTATACTGCTGGTATCATGATTATCATATTATTATTTTAAATTATTTTCACTTTGCCAATTACAATTGTGGAGTTTTCTATGTATGCGTAGAGTGACACTGGATATACTGTATGCCACATGTTTGAGTTTCCTCTAATCAGCTTCATTCTTATTGTGCTTTCCTATTTGCCCCAGAAATCCAAAAGTATTACCATATCAACAAAAGAATATCAATTTACAAAACTCAAGTTTTGGATCTAATCCTATCTAAAAATCAAATTGTATTTGATTCACCCAGTATGTTCTAAAACTTAGTAAAAGACATTATCCTAGGAAACTGCTGCTCTGTTATCTGATTTACTGTGCAAAAGACCTATAGCTAAGGATTAACATTTTTATTTGTTGAGATTAATCACATAAAATTTGATTATATGACTTGCCATGGTTATTGAGTAGAAACCTGATTCCAAATCAGTAGATGTTAAATTCTTGAAGTCTACTTTCATTGTTTCAAATGAGGTTCTGGTAAGTTCAGACAGAAAAGTAAAAGCGTAAGATTCTCCATGTCAAAGTACATTATGAACAATACAAAAATGAATGTCACATTTTGCTCTAACTTTTGCAGATTTCTTCTTCCCCTGTGGGAACAGCTATGACATTATTTCATAAACATGGTGTAGAGTTCCAAGGCAGAACCTACATTAGTAATAAAAATGACATGATTACAAATGTTTCGCCAACATATGGACATAGTAAACACATCCATAAACATAATAGACCTACCATTCAGACCTATTCTATCAAATGAATATAAAGCTAAAGGATTTGTATTGTATTCAACACAGTAAGCAGAGTTATAATTTATTTAAACTGTTATGTGTTTTAGAAATTGCAATTTTAAACTAAATTTACCCAGACCTAGGTAATAAATTTTTTATTATACATCTCCTAATAATTGCATTCTATCCATCCTTTCTTTTTTTCTTCAGTATTTGAAATTGAACCCAGGGCCTTCACACTGAGTTACAACCCAGCCTTTTTATTTATTTATTTTTATTTTGAGACAAGATCACCTTAAATCCCTAAATTATCCAGGCTGGATTTGAACTTGTGATTCTCCTGCCTGAGCTTCCCACAGTGCTGGGATTACAGCTGTGTGTCACTGCGCCTGGCTTACCCATTCATCATTCTGAAATTTAAAAATACAACTTGGAGTTATGGTAACTTTTTATTGCCCTCACCTCTCTATATCCTTCTTTGAGAATGGTTCCAACTGGGACAGGACCTTTAAATCAGTACCGTACTACAGCTTCAGAATTGGGGAAGGTCCAAGACTTACAGGAAAACATTTGCCTGCAATAATCAGCCTGTCCCATACATGCCACTTCCACACATAAACACCTTTAGCACTGGGAAAATACTAAACATTGACACAAGTACTTGTCAAGTGCCTTTATTTTCAGGGTTTGCTTCACCAAAACTTATGATGCCAGCTATTCCTTTCTCAGAGCAAAAGTAACTCTAAAATGTCTCCTTTGTTCTTGAGAGTGGGATAAACTTAAAGAGATTGTTGCCGATTTACTCTCGAAAATACAGTTGTTCCGCTGCTCTCCTCACATGCTATCGACGATACCTCAATACCTAAAACTCTATGTCACCACAACTCCCCTTTAGCAATACTTGATTGTGCATAAGTCTTGAAAAGGAAACAAAGTAAGGAAAAAGGCAGGCTTTCTTCAGCTTTCTTTGCTTGCTAAGAAAGGACAAGAAAAATAAAGTCACACCAGACAAAAAGCATCAGGGAGCAAAGTTACGCTACGGAAATCTTACCACTGATTAGAACTCTGGGCCACTGAGTTACACATCACAGTTCCATTTCTGTGGGAGTATTATTATGTATAATAACACATCTTATTAGTCAAAAGTGACTGGAAAGTACATCCCTAGTTTAATCCTTCCAATAACACAGTAGTAAAACAAAATGAGTAGCTTCCAGAGAAGATTCTTCAGTAGGACTCAGTTACTTTTTCACCGTCATGGTACAACTGGACCACAACAACGAAACAATAGTTTCTAAAAAATTCAGACAATGAAAGACAGTGATGTCTGAGGTAGAATATAAGTGAAGTTGAAAAAAGTCATAGTCTAAAACAAGAAGAGAGATTGTATATAAGTCAAGAGAAACTCTCAAAACAGGAAAACTTTGGCTTCTGTCAAACAATAGGCCACCACCCGTGATCAACACTGAGAACAGATCACTGGTGCTTTTCTTTCCTAAGGCACAGGAAGTCAGCTGGGAGCACAGAAGGACGTGCTATATCTGCTGTGTAAAAAGTAACACACAGAGAGCATCAGACCCCCTCCATTGGCAGGCAGGCCCTGTCCCTGAGACAGGACTGTGATCCTATAAGTCTCCCTGGCAGACAGATGATTCTACCCTGTCCACTAGGACAGGACCTCTTTATGACTCAAACCTTCTGCAAAATATAATTTGCAAGTGGGAAAGGGACAAAGAGAAGGGAAGAAGCCAGAGAGAAGGAAGAGAGTGGGACATGAAAAGAGCTGAGATGTTACAGTGCGTCCAGGTACCAACTAACTCCCCACAAGGAATGGAATCATGTCGTACTCAAACATGCACCAATACAAATTAAAACTAAAAAGAGAATCAACTGAGCTGGCACAGTGGTGCCCACCTGTATCTCCAGCATTCTGGGCGGCTGAGGAAGGATTGCACTGCAAGACCAGCTGAGCAACTTCACTAGACCGTGTCACAAAATAAAACACAAGAAAGGGCTAGGGTGGCTTAGAATGTAGGTACTGGGTTCAATCTCCAGTAGCACAAAAAATAAAGAAATAAAAAGATGGATTGACTCCAAACCTCCTTAGGCTTCCACACTGTCAAGCTCCACTTCAGACTCACTGAACGAAGCTGCCCTGAGAAGTCCACACAGTTAAACAATTAGGAATATTATTTATCATTTCCAGTTCCCAGGGTCAAGTCAATAATCTGTAGATTTCTGAGTGCGCTTATGCCTTACTATTCCTTGATCCCAGGGAGGAAAATTCATTGTTTCAGATTCTCATTAAAATTCCATCATCTCTGTATTTCTGGAACATAACCAGATGGAAACAATTAACGCACAATTCTTGAACTATTGTATTTTAATGTTTACTTCAATATCTGATCATAGAAAGTTCTGTCTCTTCCTAAATCATTTTAATGGATCCTTATTTTTAATTCTCATATATTTATTATTTAAATTTATTTATTTTTATTGTGCTGAGGATTTGTCATAGGTCCTTTTCTCACTGTTCCACATCCAATGCTCAAAGTTAAGGGAGGAGAGTTGTATTTAGCTCAGTGTGTAGAGATTTCCGTCTACTATCGTCTGGCTCCCAAGCAGAGTATATGTGGCAAAGGGGCATCATGGAGGAGAAACAGGTGGTGACAGGCAGAAGACAGCAAGAGCAAGCAAGCAAGAGGTCTTAACAGCATCTTTCTGCACCTTTTGTCTTATCCAGACTACTTAGCGTGGATAGCACTTATACCCTTCATCTTAGTGCCCTCGAGTCTACCATTGTACCATGAGTCAGTCATGTGTCTTAAGCATATACAATGCTTATTTGTCCAATAAACATTGCTAAAGCTGAAGCAGATGGAATACAAATGTGTATCATTCAGCATGTAATCAACAACTAGGAACTATGGATGGGGAAGAATTCACATGAGGAATATTTAGCTTTACTAGGAAATTGTAGTAATGAGCCATTGGCTGGTGAGAAGTGAGCCAACTGTAGTGATATAGGAATAGCTGAGATCGGTGCAGCTAGTACTCCTGGAACAAAGGCATTGTCCCCAAAGAGGAGCCATCATTCCCGTGCCCAGTGAGCAGGTGGCAGCCAGGGTAGCAGCAGAGAAGCTGCTGGTGGAAAACATCTGTGTGCCATCCAGGGCTCCGGGCAAGAGTCCAGGTGGGAGGAAAGACCTTGCCCGGGGCTGTCACTGCATCCAGGAAGTGACCAGCAGAACCTCCTAATGTTTAAAATTAATTTCTATTCATCAAATGTATGCAGTATAATGTTTACAGCCCCAAAAGAGGAAAGTACCATATCCCAGTGTCAAGGAGACCAAGATGGCCTGCCCTTGGCTTTCCAGAAACACGTCAGGCCACTGTGTTTCTGGCTGTTGTTCTCAGGCACTAGATAAACCAAACTCACTGAGGAGCTGGGCATCTAGGGAGTCTGAGCTCTGTATTCTGCAGGGGGCAGCACTGGGAAGGACAAGTCTTGGGGGTGTGATCTGAGCTGGGAGAGCCCAGGTGATAAACACACTGGGACCAAGAAGCAAAACCTTTTCTAGAACGTGGGTGTCTCTGTAGCACTGTTTGTAGACAAAGCATATATTCCACTTGTCTGCAAGGAAAACATACTCAAGAAGCTCAGATCAGTGATCACGAAGTGTGTTTAGAGCTGAGAATCAATAGATCTCTAACTAGCCTACTATACACATACTTTTGCAGTAGTTATTAGAGACTGACCTGACAATGACATACTGGAGTATGAATCCATGCAACATCTTAACAGATTTAAAGGCCTAACAGAAATAATGCTTTGGCTAAAGCCCCTGGCAGACAGGCTTCATCTACAGTGGTGGCTGATGGTTGAACATAAAGCTCTGGAAGGAAGACACAGCCAGAAACACTCACAAATACAGCACCCATGTCATGTTGCCATAAAGAGAATGGGAAGTCAATTTATCTCTAATCAAAAATCAAGTGTGATCCATATATTTGACCAACAGCCTTTCCTGCTTATGTCTTTCAGTTAATTATTTCAGGTAAGGCTAAATTAATTATTCTGGTTAGTGCTGTCTTCACTGTCTGTAGATTCTAAGCAGAATCATAAGTAAACATTAACCCTGTGATGTAGACTGTAGGTCTCCCATTCATAGTGCCAATGTTTCATTCAAGTTTTCTGTAAGTCACTAAGATACAGTAGGTTACAATGACACCCATCTGTAACCCCGGAACTCTGGGAGGCTGGACAAAGCAGGAGGATTGCTAGTCTGAGGCTTGTTTGAGCAACTTTTAAAGATTTTAATGAAACCCTATAACAAAAACAAAATTACTAAAAGGGCTGGGTATATAGACCAGTGTAAAGGGCCTGGGTTCTAATTGCAAAAACAATTAGAAAAACCAAATAATGCATAATTATTATGAGGGAACCGCAAGAAAAAGAGTGAGCACAGAGGAAAGACAAACACAGTGGAGGACAGAGAGAAGACCCAGACACTCCCGAGCGATGCTTTGTAGAGGTGCTTGTTCCCTGGGTGCGTAGAGCCGGAGACAGTGCCTCGGAGCTGACCCCGCTGGCTGGTCCCAGAGCAGGGAGCACGCAGCCTTCGGGACACCAGGGAGGGATTGCACTGGAGGGCTGGGGGATGTAAATGCTGAAGCTCCACAGAGTAGAACCAGAGAGGTAGCAACAAAGGAAAACTTAAATGAGCCCAAGGTGTCGGAAGGGAGGGTCGCCATTGCCTTTGGAGGTTAGCAATATGCGACAGAGCTTAAGATCTGGGACGGTTCCTTTGCTTCATAAGTAAATTTCTGAATGTGATATAGTCACTTTGTGGACTCCACCAAGCAAGAGGCTTATTCTCTGGGTGACTTTCTAAAGTAAGTCTTCATGTTCAGATGCTTCTTGACATACCGTGGTATCACATTCCCACAGGTCCACCCTCAATTGAAAATACCATAAATTAAAAATGCATTTAATATTTTTAACTTAGAAAACTTGGGAGCTTAGCATAGTTTACCTTAGGTGCACTGAGGACATCTTTGTTAGCCTGCAACAGGGCAAAGCCACCTGAAACAAAACCTGTCTTATAGTACAATATCACATCTATCATGTAATCTGTTGAATATATGTAACCAAAATAATGCTGGCAACTATGGACTATTGGCCCCTTATTTGTCCTGGTGATTGCTTGGCTTCCTGGAGTTGTGGCTCACTGCTGCAGGCTGGTGCTGCTCGAAACTAAATATCATGCTGCATGCAACTGGGTTACGAAAAGTTCATGATTCAGGCATGGTTTCCTCTGAGTGCACATTGTTTTTCGCACCATGGTGAAATTGAAAACGTCATTAAGTCTGAGATAATCTGTGTGTTCTATAGAGAAAGACATACTCATACGCACACACACGTGTGTGCATACATGCATATGCATACATACGTTTCTGCTGTTCCTCTTTCATGCAAGTACAATGCTTCTTCTTACAATTCCAAACTGGGAAGCTAGCAAGGAATATTCAAGGAATGTAGAGTGTAAGAAATAAAAGAGGAGGATATTCATTGTATAACTTGACTTGATTCAAATGGACCCAATGCTGATAAAAGTATCAAATTGAAGAAGTGATTGCCACTAACAACTGAAAGTGGCACACAAGTCCATATGTTAAAATATGCTATGAGGTAAAATATCAACTTCTAAAAATGAATATGGATTAGAGGGTTATGATAAAATAAAACTCTCAACAATAAGCTTGTCAGAAGTGAATCAGGCATCTTTGGCAGTGCCAACCATGGCATGAATTTTGAAAGCTCTTTCAGCAGCACAGATATTGTGCAATGGTGGAAGAGTGTGCCTGAAATCTAAAATCCTGCAGAAACTTTTCTATATAATCACATCTCATATTTATTTCTGAAGGAAAAAGGACCACAGATAGGAATCCTTTTTCCAGTGAAAAGTTGAGGTTTAAATGCCAAGAAAAGCACCCTATGCATTTCTTTAGTGCAGGTTTTTCAATTGAAAAGAACAATATTAGATAAATGATAAAGATGTGCAGTAGGTAAAAGTAGCAGTATACCTCTAATCATAGTAAATATTTGCAACATTGAGATATACAAGGTAACAATTCATTAGAAGATCTCTACTGCTTCTTCTGTTTTTCTTTCTCATCCACTATATTATTTAAGTTTCCCTAGAGGAATGGAACCAATAGAAAATGTACAAGCAGTTATATAAGGGAATTTAGCAGCTGACTTACAAGGCCAGAGGAAGGAGAGTTCAGGGTGTAGGGGAACACTGTATACCTGCAGCATTCAGGAGCTGCTCAGCCCACAAAGATGGAAGCTGCAGAACAAGAGGAACAAAGGAAACATCACCATTCGAAGAAAGAAGACCTGCAAGTTCAATGGAGTCACACTGGAAAAGTATGTTGTAAACTGAAGAAGTTGGAGACAGACTCATGTCCAAAAGTGCCAGTAGCCAAAGATGGAGCTGCTCAGGAAGACTGGAGATCTTCAGCAACAGACATACTTCCTTCTCCTTTCCCTTTTTATTCCATCCAGGCTACACTCCTATTGGTTGGTGCTACTCTGGGTCTGTGCTGATTTCCCCATTTTCATTCCTTATAGCATGGATTTGAGCCTTTTCCTTCCTTTGTTTGATAAGGTTGGCTAAGGGTCTGTCGATCTTATTTATCCTTTCAAAGAACCAACTCTTTGATTCATTGATTCTTTGTATTGTTCTCTTTGTCTCCATTGCATTAATTTCTGCTCTGATCCTTATCATTTCTTCTCTGGTATGTGCTTTGGGTTTGTTTTGTTCCTCTTTTTCTAGTTGTCTGAGGTTCATCATTAGATTGTTATTTCAGTTTGCTCTATTTTCCGAGTGTAGGCATTCACTGCTATGAATTTCCCTCACAGAACTGTTTTCATTGTGTCCCATACATTCTTGTATGTTGTGCTGGGATTGTCGTTTAGTTGTAGAAACTGTTTAATTTCTTCTTTAATTTCCTTTGTTGCCCATTGATTGGTTAACAGAGTGTTGTTCAATTTCCATGTGTTTGTGAGGATCTTGGAATTTCTTCTGCTATCAGCTCCAGTTTCAAGGCACTATGGTCTGAAAGTATGCAGGGGATAACTTCGATTCCTTCGCATTTACTTAAACTTGTTCTATGGACTAGAATGTGATCTACTTTGGAGAATGATTCATGAGCAGCTGAGAAGAAGGTATATTCTTGCTTTGAAGGGTTAAAAATTCTGCAGGCATCTAATAAATCTATTTTCCTAAAAGTTTGACTTAGCTCAAGTATTTCCTTATGGATTCTTTGTGCAGTTGATCTGTCAATTTGTGACAGTGGAGTATTAAAGTCCCCTACTACTACTGTATTCATGGTTAACTCGCTTTTCATGTCAAGTAATGTTTATTTCATATAGTCGGGTGCAATAGAGTTTGGTGCACAAATATTTATGATTGTTATTTCTTTCTCTTGGATCATTCCCTGTACGAGAATATAGTGACCTTCTTTATCTCTTTTAATGAGTTTGGGTTTTAAATCTATTTTATCTGCAAACAAGATAGCCACTCCTGCTTTTTTGCAGTTTCCTGTGGCGTGGAGGATTGCTTTCCCACCTTTTATTTTCAGTCTATGGATTTTCTTCTGAATTAGGTGTGTTTTCTGTATGCAGTAGATTATAGTATCTTGCTTCTTCTTCCAATCTGCTAGTCTGTGTCTTTTAATTAGCCCATTGAGTCCATTGACATTAATGGTTATGACTGATATGAACATATTCAGAGCTGCCATGTTTCCTTCTTCTTGGTTCTTTTCATCTTTGCTTTTCCCCTTTTCTATTTAGTTTCTTGTTTGCCCCAATGAATTCACTCTCCTGGGTCTTGTGGATATGGAATTTTCTGTGTTTTTTTTTCCAAAATGTTCTCTAGGGTGTTTTGGAGAGCAGTTTTTGTATTTGTGAAGTTTTTCAGATGCTCTTTATCATGGAAGTATCTTATTTCCCCATCTATTCTGAAAGATAGTTTTGCAGGATACAACAGTCTAAGTTGGAGGTTGTTTTCCTGCAATGCTTGAAATACTTCTCTCCACGCTCTCTTTGCATTGAGTGTTTGTGCTGAAAAGTCTGCTGTGATCCTAATGGGCTTCCCTTTTAGGTGATTTTATTTCTTTCTCTCACTGCTTTCAGTATTTCATTCTTTTGTTGTACATTTGGAACCTTGATTATGATATGTCTGGGTGTAGATATTTTTATGTCACGGTGTTTTGGAGTCTAATAGGCCTCATTTATCTGTATGTCTATTTCTTTTCCTGTGAAGTTTTCTGTTGTTATCTCTGACCATAGCTTTTTTATGTCTTTTGCACTGTCTCCTGCTTCCTCAGTCACTCCAATCAGTCTTATATTATTTTTCTTTGAGTCATCTAGAAGCTATTGAATTGATTTCTCATGGTGACTTGCTCTTTTCCATAGATTATATCTTTCCTGCCCGTTGGCTCCTATGCTTTCCTCTAGGTCTGAGATTTGGTTCTCTGCTTCATTCATCCTAGTGCGCAAACTTTCATTCTCCTTCATCATTCCCTGGAGTTCTGCTTGAAGCTGTTTAAAAGGTTCCATTGCTTCTGCTATCTTGGATTCTATCATCTCGCTGATTTCTACTTTAATGTCTTTCACTGTGGACAGTATCCCTGTTTTGATCTCAGAGATGAGTTCTGATTTCCATTTTACTAGATCCACTCTAGTTACTAGTTACCATCTCCAAGAGTCCTGGTGTTTGAGTTTCAGTTTGCCCTATTTCCCTTTTCTCTGAATTTCCCTGTGGTGGTGATCTTTGTGTCTGTTTTTTTGTGAATTTTCTCATTTTTACTCTTTCGTTGTTACTAATTCTCTTCTTTTCCTGATGACGGGCAATATTTGTTGCAGGTCTCTTTCTATTATCTGAGACCTTTTGGATGTGGCACTTTCCCAGGGGTTACTCCTTGAATCTGTCATGACCCTTGAGAGTTCTCAGTTCTGACACATCATGGGAGGTATTTGAGCAGAACAATCACATCATGTTTGTTACCATAATACAATAAATGCCAATATCAGTATTAAACACAGTAAATAAGATAAATTTGTTAAATTCTATTCTGGAGACTTTGAGCTTATGAGCTACTTCTATGTCCATATGCCAGAATTTAGAATTAATCAGCAATGTGTATACAACCTATAGATCCTAAATGTACCCACTGAACCCTTTGGGGATAAGAGGTCACTGGGGAATCAGGGAGGTAGGGAGATAGGAGGAGAATGAAATAGGGTTAACAGATTTATGAAGATCACCTATACCCTAGAACCTCATATATGCCAGCGGGTAATAGAGGATAAATGGGCATATGCACAACAGTACCAACTGTATGCTGTAAGACCATTGGAGACTTTGCTTATCTTCTTATATTAGTACAGAAGAAGAAATAAGGCAGCCTAAGAGTCTTTTACTTCTGGGTATTGCTTCTGACAGGAAGATAGGAGAGGGTGTGGGGACAAGAGGTGAATAGAGGGATCTAGGAGTAGATGACAAAATAGAAGCTAGATTTCCCCCCACTTTTTTTTTATCTAGTGTGGTCTCTCAGTGTGGCTCCAGGAGCGCGCCTCCTGTGGAGGGATGCAGGAGATGACTCCAGCTCCTCTGGGACCTGGGTCCTCACAATGCAGCTCCGGGATGGAGTTGGGGTCGGCCGGAGGATCCTCAATCCTCAGTGGTGGGGATGGCGCCCAGGGTCCGTACCTGATTTCTCACTGCCCAGCTCTGGGGTATAGTGGGCCAGTGGGCAGGCTTCAGTCCTCTGCTGCCACCAGAAATGGAATGGTGCCCAGTGTGGCCAATTCCACACCACTCCGGGTACAGTGGGCCAGTGGGCGGCCCTCAGTCCATTGCTGCCGGAAATGGAATGGCGCCTGGTAGAGGAGTCTGTGCCACTCCGGGGTACAGTGGGCCAGTGGGTGGCCCTCAGTCCACTGCCGCCAGAAAAGGAATGTCACCCGGTAGCCGAGTCTGTGCCGCTTCCGGTCAGTGCTACTCTTATCTGGGGTGAATCTTTTCCCTTCAGTTTGCTGGTTTCCATGTCAATCATCCGCAGACATGCCCAGAACTGTGCTTCACCAATCTATACATTTCTTACTCCATTAGAGTTGACACATGATGATTCATGGTCATATGCATTACACCATTTTGGGGAAAAAATCTAAAGTATTTTAAAATGAAATAAAAATGAGGCTCAAATTTCATCATCAATACCAATGAACTGAATAATATTCTTAACAGAAATACATTTTTTAGTTACTTTTTGGGTTAAATTCTAAAATGTATATCCAGGTCTTACAATGTACTGCACAATGTTTTATGTGGGTTACATCCATCACTCCTTTTTATCTCCCCAGAGAGACCTATATTGTACATAGTCATATAATCTTATTTAAATAAATATGCAAACCAAGTTACAGAGGTATAAAGATCCTCTGTCCGTGTTAAAATGCTTTGTGAGTAAAAAGGACTGATATCCTAGAAAAACAGTCTATGAATACTGCTCTGGTCCGGTCTTCATATCATCTTCTAACATTCAACCGACCTGGTCTCCGGTGATAATGAAAAGCTAAATTCACAGAGATCCAGCAACGTTCAGATTAATATTCCTCACATTTTTACCTGAAATAGATTCCAATGCATTAGAACTGAAGTTCCAATCTTCATATGGTGAAATATCCCACAACTCAAAAAGAAAAAAAGAGTACATCAGGAAATAATCATGCCCTTTACTTAAATTTCATTCTCTGCTATAGAAGATCGTGCTGTCTTTTACATAGTTCAGAAAGAAACAAAAAGAGATCTTTAATTGCATTCTTGCTTGAGATCATGAGCAGCGATAAGATGAAATTATTTCAGTATTTTAAAAAAGAAAGACTAAGGAAAGAAGCAACATCTCTACCTGGTAACCTTTTTCTTCTTGTAGAGAAGATCAGACATGACTACTTGGACAGAGTAACTGAAGTTGGTTACTTTACGTAGCCATGCAGTGCATACTTTCAAATGCAAAAGGAACTTTCATTTCCAATTTGATAATGGAATGTGAAGAATTTGCCTGCAACCTGACAGGTCAGAACTCTAGGGATTGTGATTCTCTGGAAGAAAATGAGACAGAAACCAGTGTTAGAAGGAACCCTGGGAGCTCCGCTGTCAGTGTTGAACTGCAAGTGGAAGAAATATCAGGGGATGGATTAAAGGTGAAGGTGACAGGCTTCAGAAAGCTGGTGACTACCAATGGCTCAAAGCAATTCCACCCCTTGAGCCAATTTCATTGTCTTTGCTAATGAGTGACTGAGCCCAGTGCTCCTCAGCTTCATGTTTGACAACCACACCCTGGCAGTTGGAGATCAAAGACCCCGATTTTCCTGAGCCTGTGCTCATGACCTCACTGTGAATGCTCAGTTTCCTCAGGAGCTCAGAAACCACCCACAAGCCCAGTAGTGGCAGAACAAGAAAGCGCTGTGACACCTGGTGGGATGAGTCTGGAGAGACTGCAGCAAGCACTGTAGCTCCCCAATGCCCTTCGATTTATGGAGCCCGGAGACAGGTCCTTCGTGTTTCAGAATCTGCGCACAGGTGAGTGTGAGTGTTTTCATAAGCAACCTAGTTACAGGCACCTTTCCTCACTCCTCAATCTCAAATTACAGAGAAAGAAAGAAGAAGGATATAAGCAGCAACAGCCAGAACAGAAATGTACCACAGTGCACCGGAAGCATCAAGGCACACATTGCCTGAGACCTGCATGGATTGGCTGAATTCCAGCAGGACAGAATCCATTATTGGTCCCTACTCAGACTTCCCACCGAGAGTGAGAAAGCTGACTGCTGGTTGAGCAAGGGACCAAGCCTGGACTGTATAACATCTTTGTACATGGCTGACATGGTCAAGCAGTGATGTCCACCTCACTGCCCTGCAGTGAGAAAGAAGACCTAAAGTCAGAGGCGACAAAGTCAAGGGAAAGGAGGAAGTCGCTGAGGAAGTAGAAGTCGTTGGAATGACTCCTACTCTTACATGAAGAACATTGAAAACTCCTGCTGTCAATTTTGTGGGTTAGATATTCTTACCTGTGTTCTACGAGTAAAAAAAATGTTGTAGCTTGGAGAATGGAAGAAGATCAACCAATTCTTCAAGACCTAATGAGTGGCAGAGCCTGAAATCATAACCATATTCTTTTCCCTAGTGGGCTATGTGTAGGCAAGGCTTTTTATTTTGACTCAAAACCATGTCATCAGGAAAGAATACAAATAAAACACATATTTATTTTTACTTATGAATGGAGTAATGTTTCAATAAGAAAAGCAATTGCAGAATGCAAAAAGACACCTCAATAACTGTTCCATCCCGTGTTGTGGAGACAGAAAGCAAAAATGGCCCTTCCCACTTTCCGTCTCCCTTGATTTCTCAGTTATGCCTTCAAACACATTGGAAAACTTGTGTTTGGCTTTCTAGGTCTTCTCTGTGAGAAATTAGTTTATTATAGCCAGACTTGTAAGATTTTTTAGGGGAAGAAAGTTGGTCAGTATCCAACTGACTCTTAATTAATGCATATTCAATAAATGGGTAATTACATTGCCACATATCTATTCTAATGCAATTCACATGTCTGCATAAAGATATATATGGAAAGGTTTTATTGTAATTTTCCAAAATTGAAAAGAATTGAAGAAAGACTCCATCTTTATTTCAGAAGGGTTGAATAATATACACTA
The DNA here is from genome assembly GCA_004025085.1 of Thryonomys swinderianus. Classification (NCBI taxonomy): domain Eukaryota; kingdom Metazoa; phylum Chordata; class Mammalia; order Rodentia; family Thryonomyidae; genus Thryonomys; species Thryonomys swinderianus. The sequence continues at coordinate 23,461 of PVIC010028221.1, forward strand.
TTGTGTTTATTTAAAGGACATTATATAT
>PVIC010028222.1:0-23344 GCA_004025085.1 Thryonomys swinderianus
ATTCTGCTTTGCTCCAAACTTGCAAGATGGTTTCCCACATCATCATCATTTTTATAATCTATTTTTGACATTTTTCACCCTTAAATCTTGCTTGCATGTCAATGTAATATAAGTGAAAAATGGTAGAGTATAAAGCATAGGGAACATAAAAATTATTACCTTTCAAGGCTTTGAAGAAACAAATGATTAATTGAATGTTGATCTTATCACAAAGTAAATGTTAACTATCTTTACTTTAAGATGTATACACTGGAAATTGAAATAAATTATGATTACAAATGCTTTTCATTAAAATGTTTTTTAAACAAATGACCTCTACAAATCTTTACATTCCTCCATTTATTTTAAATGCCATCCAGAAGGGAATCCATTTCTCTACTACAATGATTGTGTAGTTTGTCTTAAAGTTTTCATGCAACTCCAATCAAGAATACTTTGTGCATGAACACATGAAATAGAAAAAAAAAAAATATATATATATATAATTAATGCCACATTCTGGCCTCATAGAGTAATAATGGGTATATTCCTGCCTCACTGAAGGTCTCAAGTTATATGAATACTGATTTGAGCAAAGAGTCTTGAATTCACAGTTAAATAATTGAGAGCTTTGATAAATGTATGCTCCTGGTACAAGTTTACTTATCGTAACACACATTGAAATTTTATTTTATTGAAGTGAAGGCTCCAACATTCCTTTATTCAAGAAAAAGAAAAAAAATTATTTTAAATAACTATTTAGTTACTTAATAGGTAAAAATCTGCAAACAGTTCCTGTTAGCTCGCCCTTCCCCGCTGCAGTGACCTACTCATCGCGGGGTTCGTCCTATCCGTGCCCACCTGAGGCGCGTCGTGACTCGGCCCCCTCGCGGTCCGCACCGGCGAGTCTGCAAAGCCCCGCAATGCACCACTCTGCGCCGCCACCTGGAACTTCGCACGGAGGGAACAGATTCTTCTAGACACCAAGTTCTCTCGGGTTTGTCTTCAGGGAGGATCCACGAAGCAGCCTTTGATTCACAAAGGACCCTTTTCCCGACTCTTCGGGGCCTCTCAGGAGGACAGTCCCGAGGCCGCCTGTGTCCAACCGGACGTGAGGGAGCTCAGAGTCACAGGCGCAAGGGTGTGAGGACTGGAGTCAAGTGGGAAATACTTAGACATCAAAGCAAAGGCGGTGCGCCATTTGAAATATCAGTTGAACTTCATTATTAAGTGAAATCAGTAAAATTTTTGAAAAGATGAATCTCTGAATTCTGCATCTTTGTAGACTTTGACTAACAGGTTTGTTTTCCTCTCAACACAAACTACTTTCAAGGACAAAAGGGATGCGCGTAACAACTGCATGGCTTTTCTGATGATTTCAAATTTTTAATTACGTAGAGAGATAACATTGCAAAAAGCATAACAAATAATGTAGTATTGTTAATTAAAAAACAATAATTTTCCAGAGGGCATTAGTCGCACTGCACTTTCTCTTTGGAAACAATTTACTTATATCATAAGCTTAAAACATAAAATTAATTAACTTTGCTTGTTATTATGTTTTAATTCAGCCATGCATTCATAATTTCATCACATAAATAAGAAACTAAATTTATTTGCTCCCATTACAGAAAACTCCTGTAGAATAATTTTCTCTAACCCACTAAGGATGGTCTCCCTAATCTTGGGTTAGAGCCCAGAAATGACTTCCTATATGTTTCTATTCATCTTCTGTAGGCTGTGAGGCATTCTGACCTTCTTTTAGTTTAGTTTAACCCTGTAGTTTAGCCTTCATCAAATATGTGTGCTGTGAGCCATCTGGCCCCGCGGGCGGCCGACGCCCGTGCTGACAGCAGGGTCTCGGGGGCCGCGCTGGCCGGAGAGGGCTGCGGAGAGGCGCGACACCCTCCGAACAGCAGCGCGCCAGACTCTGCCGAGCGATAGCACCGTAATTTATGGGTGCAAGAGCCCCCAGCAGTCTGGAATGTGACACCGTCTTACGCAAGCGTAGGAGATGTTGAAGTTTATCTTTGCTTGAACGACCAAACGGCAGTAAACTGTGGAAAACCCAGCAATGAGGTCGCAGCAATGTCACCCTCAGTGCGGCTGAGAGTGGAGCGTCACTTCCAGGCATTTAGATGCGGTGCCTTCTCCACGCGCGTGCACACGCAGAGGCTCACGCCTGCACGCGCTTCTGCACAGACCTGCGTTTGCGGGATGTCGTAAACGCATTTCTGTGCCAACTCAATGCTTGTTCCCTTGTCAAGAAGGAACGATCCCCGCTGTCCCGAGTTTGATGAGTCCGGGTTGACAAGAGTCACTCTGTGCCGTCTCCTGTGTCGGCACAAACGAGAGGGTCCGGAGCACCAAGCGCAACCCGCGGGATTCTGGCGCTTGCTGTTGCACGTCTGGAGCTGAGTCGCCGAACTCGGCCGAAGGGTCGCGGGCTGCCGGCCACGGGGCTCCGGCCCAGGCTGAGCGCGACGCGGTCCGAGGCGACAGGCCGCCCACCTCCCGGGCCCAGCCGCCGCTCCGCCAGGACTTCCTGCTGCAGAGACATCAGCTGGATTTATCTTCACAGTAATGTTTTTCTTAATATACTGAAAATACTCACTCGATAGGGCATAGATTAAAGTAGGTTTATGCTTAATTTTTGAAATGTTTGCTTTTGCTCAGTTCTTTGCATTTATCTTTTACATTAGAGAAATATGATTATTTCAGTCATTTTATTGTTAACCTTTTACACTTTAGTCATAAAACACTGTAAATAAAAAATGATTCTGGTTCTTTTGTCTGTAAGATAATTGATTGTGTAATAAAATAGTTACTTTTGAGCACTTTAGATTCTCAGGCAAAATGACAGACTGTGATAGACATGATTTTTCACTTTATTCTCATTAAACTGCATCATGCAGTTGCTAAGAAGGTTGCTGCGAAGACCCCAATGAGAATTCTTGGTACAAAGAAAGGCCAGGGAGCTGGTCCCATCGGAGCTGATTCCTCAGCCCCTTCGCTGGAGGTTGTGTCAGACGCAGGTGGAGCTCTGGACAGTGAGGCTCCCGGGTCTTTGCAGCTCTGAAATGTTGATTTTCAAACTTCAGCAAACATCTCTGAGCCTTTGTCACAGCTGAGTAAAACCCTTCCTGGGAACACAGGGGTCTTGCACATTGGGGTATAGTTAACAAACATCGGTTATTCCTAAAACATGGATTGAATTAAACAAAACAAATTTGAAATGTATTGAAATTATCTCCAGAAGAAGTATGAGTTTTACTGAAATTTGTGAACCGTCTACAAAGTATTTTAGAGGGATGTATGATATAATTACAGTTATGCAGATAATTGTAATCAATCTCATATATATATGTATGTATGTATATACTTGCACTGTGATCACTTTGCAGATTTAATCACTGTGAGGAGTTTTACTTGTCACTTTATATATTCTTATATTTTCTGGTACATTAAAAAGAATTTATACTTAGCCAAGATGGAATAAATCGCATAATTTATGGCAACAACACAGTAAAGTAGGGAAAATATCCAGTTAAATTGAAAACTAATAGCAGAGTATTACATATTTAACATTACAAAGATCTTTTTGAAATATGACTCTAGTTCCTTATGAAAAGACAAGTTATGCTTTGAAAAGTACTTGATTTTGAATTGTTATAGGTGCTATTTTTAATGAGTGTTTTATAATTAAATAGAAAAAGAAATTAAAAACTGCATTATGTGATTTGTGCATTTTTAAATCAGTTAATTTCAGCATCAAGAAATTAAAGCAATTTTTCTTTCTAACCAAGTCAACCAGTCCATGGGATTTTACTTATATTATACTAAATATCTTTCTGTTCAAAAGATAGGGTAAGAATTTTGACTATAAAAACATAACTGGGGAAAGTTGTCATCAGCTCCAATCTTCAGTTTTCTCTATTTATCAATGAATGGTACAATTCTCCAAGTTATAGCAGGAAACGTACAGTCTATATGTGTTCAGATAATTAGGGGACAACTTGCCATATTTTAGTTCTGCCCATGGAGGGTATATAAATAAAAACCCATATTCATAGTTAATGAGTTCAAAGCCACCTGGCACTGGAAGTGGGTAATACGGAACCCAAACTAACAGCTTGGTTAAGTCTGACACTTATATAGATATAGCTGATGTATATATATATGCACTCCACTCTGATTTAGACACCATTGTAGTCAGTGTTTCCAAGGAAGTAGATTTAATACAGGACACATAAATTTATAGGATTATCTTATACTATTTCTTCAGACAGTCAAATGAAGAAGAGTACAAGAGATCTGTCCACATGTGAGTGACCCACAGAATCCAGCTGAGGCCTCGGATCCAACAGCTGTGTTTCCTCAGATCCACATCAAGGGTCTGATCCAGAAAGGCCAGTAGTGGAAGCTGGGAAGCCTGTGCTGCAGAGTGAGGGGTCTGTGCCACAGGTTAAAGGGTCCACACTGGAGCCAGGAGGCGAGGACCAGAGCTCCCCAGAGAGAACAGCAGCCACCCAGGGCCCGAGTTTCCCGTGATGGGAACAGTCTAGTTCCTATCAGGAAAACCAACCCCAGCAAGGCCTCTCCTGGGAAACCATCAGTGCACACTCTTCCCTTCCAGGTCTTTTATGCCATTGGCAACCAAACACAGCTGGGTCTTCTGTGCCCAGAACCACACTGGCTCAGGCCAGTTAAGTGTTCCCACTTAAACTGACCATTAGTTAACCCACTGCAGATGCCAATTTAAGATGAGACTATTTCCTGGGTCCACTTTGGTGGATCATTCATGTTCACCTCGGAATAATAACCAGCTTTGACGCTGGTTCCTACAGCTCCACGCTGCTTCCGGTTTGTGGTGGACGAGGCTCCTTTTCTTCCTCCTTGTAATTTAAATTCATAGCTCTACTCTACGTAAAACCAACTACTTATTAAAAAAACCCTGAAGTATTTTTGTTGTTTTTGTTGTTAATCAGAAGACGGGAGTTAATGCTGAAAAAGCATATGCTTTAATTGAGAATGGTCCTGCTCTTTGCACTCATGGTTGAAGAACGAGCAACTTGCTAAGAGAATTAGACAATAAAGTGAACCAAAACAAACACAGAAACAATTAAGCTTTCTCCATAGAATTAAATTGATCAACATTTCACTCTGCAAAACTGACTCTTCAGAACAGGGCTGCCCCTTGCGTGAATGTAATTCACCCACCTCCAATCCACGTTTGTCACTTCTGGCTATTGAAATCAATAGTCTTTTCTCCTGTGATGGGAAGGAGCCATCCTGACCAGACTCTACATGGTAAAGGTCCTGCATTTGTTCCACCAAGTCTTGGTTTATTCCCTGACACCCCTCTCTCCGTGCAACACCAAGCTTCCGCCTCTGAAAGGTGTACTGTTCTGGAACAATCTCTGTTCTTTTCCTGAAGCATCCTTTTACCTCTTCCTTATTGGAGCCTATTTTCTCTGGCATAGTTCAGGCTGGTCCTGAGCTCATTACATAGCCCAGGCAAACCGTGAACTCAGCAATCCTCCTGTCTCTGCCTCCCGAGTGCTGGGATGACAGGCGTGAGCCACCTCGCCCGGCATTGTGCTATGTGGTATTGATTGTTGGTGGGCGTGAGTCTCCATGCCCAGCATTGTATGTGGTTATTGGGGATCGAACTCAGGGCCTTGCGCTTGGGAGGCAGGAACTGGAACCACTGAGCTAAATCTCCGGCCCTGCCCAGGGTTTTAACTACTGTCTGTCTGGCTCTTCACAAGAAGTAAATGAATTCATTCTGCACTTCCTAAGTCTGCCCCTTGTCCTTGCCTTCACCTTGGAGCCGTGTACACATACCTACCTTGAACCACTCTCCTTTCCCAGGCAAATCCCTTCTTAGATCTTGAAATCTCACAGGGAAGGGTCAACCCCATGAATATCTTCATTCCCCTACCCTTAAGTGAGTGTCTGGTGCTTGAGCTCACTCAAATCTGTCGCAAAGTGCTGGTAGTATCACTCTACGAGGTAAGCTTAATAAATTTAGAGAAAATGCACAATTCACTTACTAAACAGCATCTATCAAGAACCAGTTATCTGCTGTGCACCGTTCCATTGTTTGTTTTAGAAATCAGCATGTTTTATTCAAGAGAAACAGTTTTTGAAATCATTTTCTCCCTATACTGCTGCAGCTATGTGGGATGTGGTAGGACAGTACAAAGACCTTAGAAACGTCAAAGCCTGATAGCTTTAATAGAACAGAGAAAATAAGTTGTTGTCATTGGGTGGTCCCTGAACATTATAGCAAAGAATTCCGTAAGTGAATGAATTTTACGTTTTCTTTTTAGCCTGTAATCTCATTGATAAAATATTGAATAGAAATAATTACATCTCTGCATCTGATATCAGTCACTTTCATCTAAAGATAAAAACCTCATATCTTCCATTTGAGTAATGAAGGAAAAACTATGTATAATAGTAATGGTACCTTAAAGTAGATAGCTTTGGAAAGCCAGGGAATGGCAGAATACGCTGTAATATGAGCATTCTGGGTGGCTGAGGCAGGAGAATTGTAAGTTCAATACCAGTCTGGGAAACCTAGCAATTTAACAGGACCCTGCCTCAAAATAAAATAAAATAGCACAAAGGCCTTGAGTTCAATCTCCAATATCACAAAATGTGTAGGTTTGGCTATTGTAATATTCTTTAATATGGATTGAGCACATTTTTCCTAAGAAATTTTCTGTGCCATATGCATTTTACTCTCCCCATTTGTGAGCCCGAAACTCACATCTTCAGTTAACTGTAATTTAAGAGGCATCACTCAGAGGTAAGTTCATTGCCTCTAATGTCCAAGTGGAAAACTCTAGTGGGTTGTAATAATGATGGAAGAAGAATAAAAGGCAAAATTATATAAGGAAAACATAAATAGTCTAAATGGTCTTTCTGCATATATTATAAATTAGTGAAAATAATAGGAATCGTTAGAGATTCTGAATGCAAAAGTTGAAGGGAAGGTTACATTAAACATATAACTATGAGAGTTTGCATTGTCTGTACTAGGTGTCAGTACTGAGGTATAAGGCGATTTGTGTGGCTGTGTCTTACAGACCTAGAATATTTGGATTTACACCTAGGTTTGTATGACACCTAGTCCCTTCTACCCTATGACTTAAATCAAGGAACACAGAGAAGATGAAAGCTGGAAGTGATAAGTGACTGGAAGGATACTCAGAAAAGGAGATTAATGGATTTAGTACATATTGACACACGGTAGTAAGAGGGAAAATTTTCAAAGATAATTCCACATTTTGAAAGCAGGACAATGCTGTGCTGCTGTCAATGGGGAGGTAAATTAAGACTGTGGAGATGCATCTAACATGACAAAACAACCCTGCACAGTGAGACTTTAAATTATTTAAAAGGAAAAATTCAGAACCCCAGTGTGATTAAAGATGCTTCCTATATCAAAAGAGGCTAACATTCATGTACACCTCATTTTCACATTTACCAAATGCTTCCTGTGAATGACATTAGCTTCTCACGACTCCACTAAGTGGATTCCACTAGGAGAGCTGAGAACTTAGGCTTTGAGAAGTCAGGAAGCGTCACAGACATGAGGAAGAAGTTAAGGGATGAGTCTGGGTTTTCTGATTCCAAACTGAGGACACCAGCAGGTTCTGGGGAAGTGATAAATAATCACAACCACTTTGACCTTCCTTGAATCAAATAAAATACACATAAATTCCAAACTAAATAGAACTAGTTGTCAGTTTATTGAAGTATAGCAAAGGAGACCTACATAAGCTCCAGGAGAGAATTCTAGTTCAGCAAAGACAGAAACGCCTCCCCCGGCGCAGGGGAAACGCCCTCGGCTGCTTAAATATGCGAAAAGCGAAGCGCTCTGCTCTGGCCAGGTGGCCCGCCATGCGTCTGGGGCTTGTGCGGGTGTCGCAACCCAAGACATCCCATCCCACTGCCCACGAATGTGACATTACAGGGAAAATTTAATTACAGTGTTCAGTCTGTCCTCATTTAAAAAGTAAAAGAAGCTCTCCAACATTGAATCCAATAGACAGCCCAGCTCCAAAAGGCACTGAGGCCTCTTTCCCAGAGGTCTCCCTGATACAGAGTTGCCAAGTTTCCCTGACCCCAGTCAGGCTTTAGGGCATGCCTTCTTCCTGTTCGAAGTTTGACAACTCATAAGGCCTAGAAACATCATTTCCTGTAAAAAAGCTTCCACTGCTGGCCTTTCTGGATCTCCTTTGCAAAGCCATTTGTGGACTTGACATCTTAACCACAGGACAGGTAGGAAGACATAAGGCATGGCCCTTCCGAAGCAGTGGGGGTAGCCACAACAGGGACAGGCTGCACATGGATGACAGGAAGTACCACATGAATGACAGGAAGTACTCTTCATGGCTGTGCTAGCAAGCACACTTGTTTCATGTGGGCTTAAATACAAGGAAGTACCTCAGGCATGATCTCTGAAGAGCAACAAGAAAAGGTCACCCTTCCCTCACAACGAATGGTAACAAGGAAATATATAGGAGAAAGGCATTCTGGGAGAAGAAAACACAATAAGAACATGAGATGAAGCTTATGCTTTTGGCGTTGTCTTTGCTCTCATCACCATGAGCGAGATCAGGTGCTGTCATTGTGAGCTTCTGCAAGAGTGACCGAAGTCTGCACCAAACCAGGCCATGTCCAGAAATAGGGAGATGACATTCAGGTCCTGCGACAGATCTGGAGCAAGGCTCTCTGCAAGGCTGGGGGAGTTGTGCTCCTTGGGGGAACTCTTTACTCCCTTAGTCGTTATGATTCCACATAGAACGTCTTTCCTGATTCTCCATGACACCCATTGCAAATGTGGTTTTGCGTTTGCATGGAAATATCACGTACATGCCTGCATCTCTAATTTGATATCAAATATAAATATGGCCAGTAATGTTTGATGATGTATGAAATATGAACTAGTTAAAGAGTTATGAGAATACTTGCCCTCTGTGTAATAAATTCTCATTTGCACTTTCAATTACTTTATACTGCACATAAAATTATTATCTGAACTCTTCATGGCTGTGCTAGGAAGCACACTTGTTTCATGTGGGCTTAAATATGACATCCGTCCAGTCCCATAATGTATTCCACATATATACTACCTTAACAAGACTTAGTTGCCCACCAGAGGCTGTGTTTTTGTAACTCTTGAGATGCATTCCTTAAATATTTACCGTGTGATGATATCTGAACCACAAGTTAGCAGGATGGGCTGGAGTTGCAGATTAATGTTGGCTATAGAACCATAGAATCTCCAAGTACAAAGAATAAAAGATGAGCCACTTATAGTCTGAAGCATTAAAATTAGGCGTGGCATGTCTCAGTACCATCTGTTTAGGTAAAATAAATACAAATATTTTAACTTAAGAACACTTCTCAGTGAGGAACAGTTGAATCTTGAGAGAATTCATGAAAATATGTTGAGGCTGTTTTCAGCCTCCCAAAACTATCTTTACAGGCAAAGTACATGGGTGTGTGCATGTGTGCATGCGTGTGTGTGTGTGTGCCTGTAGTTATCCCCAGCATTGAAAACTGGTTGGCTTTGTTCCCAGGGTGTTTTGCAGTTGCCTGGAGAGTCTGGACCATAGGGCCCAGACAGCTCCAAGTGAGCTGGAGACTCTTCAGGTTTCTACAGGAAAAGATGCTTTACTGGCCCAGAGTGCCTTGCAAGGTGGAATGCTGGGGGGGGAGCTAATTTCTCGGGAGTACATTACCTCTCCTCTCCAAGGGCTTCCAGGCCTCTTCGGCTCCCAGGACATTTAGGCTCACACTTTCAGGATCATTCTGGGTGAATCACAACTCTCTCTCACCTATCTGATGTAGAGGACGGGGAGGGGGTGTGACTAGAACCTCTGCAGTGAGTCCTAGTCCCCTGAGAGCCACAACACAACACAAGGTGAATTAGTTAATAAATACACAGAAATGAGACTTAGAGAAGAAGCTGAGCTTTGGACCTGTTCAGTGCTGCTCTAGGCAGCAAAGATGAAGCCCACAACCTTGTCACGATGTACGGAGTTGGTTCATACTTGGTTCATATGGAGTATTAGATGATGCAGAGGATCTTAAATTCACAAGGGTCATGGCCAGAGATTTAGCTCAGTGGTTCCGGTGCCTGCCTCGCAAGCGCAAGGTCCTGAGTTCGATCCTGGTAACCACATACAATGCTGAGCATGGTGACTCACGCCCACCAGCAATCAATACCACATACCACAGTGCTGGGCATGGTGGCTCACGCCTGTAATCCCAGCACTCAGGAGGCAGAGACAGGAGGATTGCTGAGTTTGAGGCTTGCCTGGACTATATAGTGAGCTCAGGGCCAGCCTGAACTACAAAGTGAGACCCTGTCTCAAAACAAAACAAAAACAAAACAAAAAAATTCACAAGGGTCTTTTAAACCCTGGGAGGATCAGATGTTTCAGATGGCAAAGATAATCCTGATTTAGACAAGATATCATGCTGATATAATTTTGCCCTTGATCATCACAAATGCATGGTACCACTGAAGCCACAGAATGGCTCCCAATAATTTGAGGCCAACACTTTTCCATGTTATTAGTTGTTTAGATAGGAAGGGTCTCTCCTTTAGCAATCTTCTCTTGCTATGATCAAAAATATACTTTGACTTTTTTAGAAAAATCTCTTAATTATAGTTTGTGTCATAAAACACATTTTTCAATAATGTCACGAGTCATCTCAAGGAAAAAGTTATGGATGTAAAGTATTTTCATGGATACAAAGTATATTCTTCAAATTATTATAAACATTCTGCTTATGTCATTTTGCTTTTTATTTAATACATGTTGGGTGCTTTAGCAAATTCAAAAACAGCTAAATTTTTCATAGGACAGAATCCTTTACCTGAGAAAATTATTGTAAAGTGTGACAATTTTTCCTAGATAGGGTAATGTTCTCTTCGTTGTCTACCATATTCAATGGCTGCCGTTATTGATGTAAATTCCTGGGAATAAGAACATTGTTCTAAAGCTTCTGACTGACACATCAAATACAGCAGCAGGATGTACATGCATTCTGCTGATCTTCTTCATGCAAGCAGTTAAGAAAGTGTTCATCTTATTCCAGTACAGTGAAAACACATGCAGACAGTGAAGTTCACTCTTTCTTGGGTGGTGCATGCGAAGATGGGGTCCGTATGCCACAGCATCTTGCCCTTTTTAGACGACCGCTGGAGCGGCACCATCAGTACTCACAGAAAAGGCACTGGGGAGAGTTCGTGAGTCCTGGTTTAGAACCTCTGATGCAAAAACCTGTCTGTCCACCAAAGTTTCCGGAACGCAGGCTTGAGCTGTGGGAAATGTGTGCAGAAGTGTGCATGGGAACCGTGAGGCGGAGGAGAAGGTGCAAGGCGTGTGGGGAAGGTGAGCTCTGTGCTCACCAGGCCCAGCATGAATGTCTCTGCGGGTTATTCCAGTGCCTGCTGGAGTCCTGAAAGTCACTCTGACCTCACAGCACCATATTTCTGCTATGAACATATTTCTCCTCTGCATGGATGTTTTATATTCTTGGAAATTTTTGCAATGGAGAAAACAGATTTCTCATTTGGATGGGGAAAGAGAGACAGAGAGCGTGGGGATCTCAGGGAGGCTGGAGCCCACAGCCATCGGAGCAGCAGTCGGCAGGCGACCTGGCCCAGCTGAGGACCCAGAGGGCGAGCGTGGGCAGGGCAGGGAGGGTGGTGGGAGACCTGGACAGCTGGGTGGAGAGCTTGAAGCACTGCACAAGCTCGCAGAGATGCGAACGTGAGCTTCCACGCACACGTGACTGCTGCTGAGCCATGATTCCTGCTCTAAATGTAGCAATTTCATACTTAAAAACAGCTCTTTGCATACGAATGTCTATGCAAGATCAATGGAAGGAAACCAGTTTTCGGAAAGCTGATATTACTTGTTAGGGATGTGAATGGTAGATCATGTGGTAACTGGTGAGACCAATCTCAGAAGAATGAGAAGACATACGTGCTGGGCAGGATGAAACTGAATGGACCAAATTTATCCTCATGGGCCACAACATCACCATGACAAAACTGGATAAAACATGGAGAGTCTTATGGAGAGTCTTATTCAGGGTGGAGATGTAGCACGGTGGTCCGGCACCCGTCTAGCAAGTGCAAGGTCCCTGGTTAGATCCCCGGTAATTGGTAATCATGTACAATAATACCAGGTGTGGTGACTCACGCTCACCACCAATCGGTACCACATACCACAAACACCGGGTGTGGTAGCTCACGCCTGTCATCCCAGCACTCGGGAGGCAGAGGCAGGAGGATTGCTGAGTTCAAGGCTTGCCTGGGTTACATAGTGAGCTCAGGGCCAGCCTGAACTACAAAGCAAGACCCTGTCTCAAAACAAAATAAAACAAACAGCGGAGTCTTATTAAAACATCAGACCAACTGGCTACGATGCTTGATATATGGGAAACAAATTAAAATGGGAATGATGTCTGTCCAGAGAGTTTTCTAGTGATGGACCTGAAAAAGAACAGATGGGAACAGGATTCTGCTCAAAGTGACTTTATAGGGATGAGGAGATACAGTTGATGGGATGACTAGAAACAGAGAACAGAGGGCTGAGAGAAAAGCATTTAACACTGAAGAAAGTCCCGCTGGAATATTCAGCCAAGTTCTGGTCTTTGAATTTGAGAGAGAAGTTATCAAAGCCTGGGGACATAGCAAACTGGAATGGATAAGAGGAAAGTCCCTGGAACTCACAGGTGAATAAGAGCAGAGTCTGAACTAGAAGGCTGAGTGGAAAAACCCATTGTCCGAGTTCAGTGTTAAAACGTAGAGTAGTTAGAGAAGTTGCTGTCAGTAGACAGGAAGCATTAGTCCTAGACCAGCAAGTACTCAGGTTGTTCTAACACGTTAAACCAAGATTTCACAGGAACAAACATGCTCCAAGAAAAATAAATACATTCCAAAGTGAAGTTCATGAAAATTCATAAGAACACAAGTACATTCAAATGCAAAATATTTCTTATGAAAATAAAAGAAAAAGATTCTTAGTATATGCAAGCCAATAAGAAAGGCAGCCAATAAGAAGAAGCAGAATCAAGAATGAAAAGACAGAGTAGTGATATAGATGGCAGAATGAGTAGGAAAAAATATCAAACTATTATCACAGGTTTCACTGTTATAGAAGGTAAAGGAGAAATGGGTAAGATGCAAAGAAGATCCAAACTGAATTTATAGATTGTATAGATGCATATAAAGATGAAAAATACCTTGGACTAGATTAACAGCAGGTTAAACTTTGAAGAAGACAGATGCAGTAAAAATAAAGGGAAAACAAATTATTTATTAAAAGTTGAACAAGAATGCTATTGACTTTTGAGTGTTGACTTTGTATATAGCTACATAGGTGAACTTAATTATTAAATATAAAAGTCTTTTGGTAGAGTTTGGGGGCCTTCTATGTAAAGTATCATGTTATTACAAATAATGAAAATGCAATTTCATTTCTTATCGTTATTCCTTTTATTTCTGCTCCTTGTCAGATTGTCTGGCTAATGTTTCCAGAACTGTCTTGAACAGGAGTGGCAACAGTGGGCATCCTTATTTTGCTCCTGATTTTAGAGTAAAAGCTTTCAGTTCTTTGTCCATTCAGTATGATGTTGGCTGTTGGTTTGTCATAGATGGCTTTAACCACATTGAAATAAAGAGCATAAATTCTGGTTCTCTGCAAGGCTTTTATCATGAATGGCTGTTGGACTATGTCAAATCCTATTCTTTATCTCTTGAGCTGATCATGTAATTCATGTCCTTGGCTCTCTGGATGTCCTTTTAGCTTAAGAGGAAAGCACATAACAACATGTGTGGCACAGCTTTGCCACCACCAGCACAGAGGAGAAGGGAGTCATCTACGTGATAAATGTATGTAATTGGGGTCTTCAAAAGTGGAGATGGGCAGAAAAGAATCAGTAAAGGCCAACAAATTTGTCCAAATTTGATAAATATGAGTTTATTATTCTCAAAGAACACTCCAGATAAAAAATGCATTGGAAAGCACCAAGCACAGCCCCTAAACTTGCTGGATGTGCTGCCTCATATTGATTTATTTTCACGTGTTGAACCATTCTTGCATCTCTGGGATGAGTTCTAGTTGAGCGTGGTATACACTCTTGACTCGGCTCTTGCCCCTCTTCGTATCTACCCAAAAGAATTAAAGCATCATACTACGCGACAGAGCCCACCTGTGTTGAAAACACCACGGTTTGTAACACCTAAATCTTGGAAGCAGCCCAACTGCCCATCAATCCATAAAGGATAAAGAAGAGGTGGGCTTTTACACAGTAGGTTTTTACCTCACTGCAAAGAAGGATAAGCTTGAGCTGTTTCTGGGTAATGGAGGCACCTGGAGACTATACACTTAAGCGGAATAAATCAGGTATGTATTTGTACACATCATATTGTTTTTCTAGTGGAGAAACTGAAACCTTACAAAGGGCCAAAATGTATTGTAGATACTGTGAAATACGAAGAAAATGTTCAGATGGGAAGGAGAACTGAGGAGAAGGGAGAAATTTAAAAGAAAAATAAGGAAAAAAAGATAAAATAGAAACAGTTTTTTTAAAATTTTTTTTTTCAAGTAAGGAGGGGAAGAGGGATAGAAGGGAGGGGAGAGGTATAAAAAAATGAGACAAGATACACCATGTGCAAATACAAACTCCTTACAATGAATGTTATCATTATGCTTATATAAACTGAACCAATAAACTTAATTTAAGAAGAAAAGAAATGGCTAAAAAGCAGGGACTAGTGATGTGAACCTTTTAGCGACAAGTAGACAAACTACACCCCTAAATGCACTCAGCTAAGACAAAGTGCCGTACTGAGGAACCCGAGCACTGAGATTGAGTTCAGAAGAAACAATCTGCATTACATCTTTCATTTTAAAAGGAAAACACATAATGATGTGTGTCACAACTTTGTCACCACTGCCACAGAGGAGAAGGGACTCATCGCCGTGATAAATGTAGGTAATCAGTGTCCTCAAAAGTGGAGATGGACAGAAAAAAAGCAAAGAGGTAAAGGCTAACAAATTTGTCCAAATCTGATAAATATGAGTTTATCATTCTCAAGGGACATTCCAAATGAAAAATAAATTGAGAAGCACCAAGCACAACGCATACACTTGTTCAAGATTGAGATAAGGAGAAAATCTTCTCAGCAACCAGTTGTGGATGAGAAGAACAGCAGCAGCCACGACAAATAAAGCACTGGACAGTCGTGCCATCGCTCGGCCCTGGGGCTCATGCCAAACACCGGGGTCTCAGACCCCGAGTTTGTGTCATTCCCAGGCTCAGCTCTGCCCCGTCCCCTGCCCAGGACTGAAGGCCCGGGGTGGGGGGACGCTGCTGGTGCCCACGGCACGCCTGTGTGTGCACGTGAGAGGAGCCGACAGGCCTCTAATGTCTGGCTTCTATCGGTGATGTTTTACATGCCTAACATGCTCACTGTATTTTTATAAGGCCACCACACCCCTTTACTAGTTAAGTTTCCAATTGGGGAAATTCAAGACCAGAAAAGTTAAATAATCCATGAGAATTATGCAGCTCATAATCAGGAGGGCCTAAACTAGATTAGACAGTAGTACTCAACGTAAACTCTCATGCTTAGTCAATTCTTCATGTTCAAATAAAGCTTCAACACATTACCAAAATATGGATAGTCATTAAATACGGGTATCTTTCCATCTTGGATATGGTTATCTATTTTCTCCTACAATCTTCTTCATAATTTTTGTTTCCAAGATGTCATATACATCAGGTGGTGGGAAGTATAACTTACACTGATTCCGTTTGACTGCTGGGATTCCATCAAATAGTGCCTTTGTGGCACGGGCATATTTTCTGCTAAGATGGAGAGAAAAAGAAACAGAATGGATGAAACAAATTGTCAAATAACTTCAGTCGAGTCAAACTCCTAGTAGTCTTTTTATCAAATTTTGTAAACTTATTTTAAAATTTATCCACAGTGTGACAGCAATTTTTAATGAAAGAAAGAATTGAGGAAATAAAATTTCCTAGTGGCAAGGCCTGTTACAAAGAGATGCTAATCTATGCGGTGTGCTTATAGTGTAATAAGATTGCAGAAAACAAACAACTGGAATGAACCAAAGTGCCGACATAGAACTTTGTATATGTGTACACAATGAAATTGAGAGGAGAGACAATAGACTTATAAATAAATGCATATTTAGAGATTTTTTGTCACAGGACAAAAAGGGAAAAAAAGGTTTTAATGTATACCTTACATTTTACATACGAGTTAACTTAAAATAGAATACGTGCCTATGTGTAGGATCTAAAACTATAAACCTAGAAGGGACCATGAGACCAAACTTTGTGATGTTGGATTAGGCAACCATTTCTTAGATACAGCATCAAGTACAATCTAGAAAAACATAGTAATCAGAAACTCATCAAAACTGAAACCTTACGTTCTCAGGACCTTGTGAAAAGCATGCAGAAGAAATGTATAACCTAGTGGAACATTGAATTATAACACTGAACTCCGTGAACATGTATAATCAATGACTACACACATGTATACATACTCCATTAATATGTATAATTAATGAATCTATGCGATCAAAAGGCCTGAGGGCTCTGAGTGGGAGCTGGCCCCCTTCGGGATTGCGGCGGCTGTCTTCCGGGCGCAGCCTATGAAAACACAGACGCATTTCCAACCGCACATTTTAAATGTGTGCGTGCCCGAGAGAGGAGCTCCGGGCTGTGCTTCCCCTCGGCCGCCCCGACCCCACCGGCTGCCAGGGCGAGGCCGAGCGCGCGCTTCCTGCTGCCTGGCTGCGATCGCCCGCCGGGCTGTGCGCTGCGCCACCGCCCGTCCGAGTCCGGACCGCGCCTGGCCTGGAGTCGGGACTGAGCGCCTGTCAGGGTCTGCGGGGCGAGAGAGCAAACGGCGACCCCTGGCTCAGGTGGGCCGCTCCTCCCCCGCGCGGGCGGCCGCGCCAGAGACTAAGTGGTGTTTACCTTCGCCAGCACAGGGGCGGGGCGGGGCAAGAACTCTGGCAAATATTTAGATTCTGTGCGCAAATACCAGCGCCCAGAACTCTTGAGAGCAGCCACACGGAACGGAACGAACCGGCCAGGAGGTAATTAGGAAGGTAAACACTTGGAAGAAACAGAAACAGTCCGGAAAGATGAGATGCTCAAGCCGGGTACAGAAAACGGGTTTTACACATTTTAGCTGAGATGAGAAACATTTTTCAAATGATGGTTTCTGCAGCAAATGTCTTTGTGCTAAGCAGCTAATGTAAACAATCCGAAGTGCCTCTGAGGATCATATTTTTTTTCGAAATCATATACATTTTTGTATCCAAGTCAATGAATTTGAATTAGAGCTGAGTCTGTATTTAAAACACACACACACACACACACACACACACACACACACACTTCTAATCTTTCTTTCTGAGTCTTTTTGTAAAATCAGCACCCACAATTCAACTCTTAGATTTCCACTTACTCTACCAACTAAATAACTGTTTTTATATCTACAAATTCTTATTTTATATGCAATACAGTTCATCACATTAGAATTAATTTGACACCAGTTTTAGCTAATCGGGTGCCAACAACATGTTAAAAACAATGTGGCACTCCTGGACTCTGTATCATGGAAAATGACCCTTAAAACCATTTATAATCCTCTGTCTGCTGGGCTACATAACACAAATAAAGGACATAGAGTCACGTGTTCCTAAAACTGTAAATCACTGTGACCTTGCCAAGGTAATTTGTAGACAGTATGTATATTTTCTTCTTCTTGAACGAAGGGACCAAGAAAATAAAGTTTTCTGGAATCTTGATTCCGGACTATCATTCGCCACGTGTAAGACACCTGCTCCTAAAATTCCCAGATGTTTGCTTGGTATTCTGCCCTCGTTTACCAGAGTAACCCAGCTTAATCGCATGATAACAGAAGTCATCTTAATCAAGTGAAGATTATTTTTCTATTTTTCCCACCACTGAGGTTTTGCATGGCCAAGGGAGGCCTCGCTCCTTCTGGCCCCCCTCTCCCAGAAGTCCTGCATGTGTGCAGATACCTGCCAACATTCATCCCCTTTGCTTTAGTTAGCGGGGGCTGCTGTCCTGAGGCTTTACAGTGTATGTGTCTTCAACAATAGAAACTGATTGCCTCAGAGTTCAGGAGTTCGAAGTGAGCAGAACTGGGGTTTCTGAGCTTCCGCTCCCGGACTCCTTCTCCCTGTGTCAATGGTGGGGAACGTCTGGCACCTGTACCACAGTGGGCACACAGGGCCTTCTCTGTGGCATGCTAGCCGAGTCACCCCAGCAGCTGAGCACACAATAACTCAGAAACATTTGTTGTTCCACAAAGCCACAGTAGTCAGGGCTAAGTGCAGTGTTGGGACTTTGCAATGGCTGAGTTTTGGGTTGTAATGTGGGCACTCGGTCTCTAAAAGGTTCGCCATCCCCAACCTGTGTCTCCACGGGGTTTCCACTCAGCCCGTGACTCCTTGCTAAGTTACTCAAAGGACACAAGTCTTATAGGATTAAGGGTCACCCTAGCATGCTCCTTTCCTCTAATCGTCCTCTTTAAAGTCTTTCCCTCAAAATCTATTCATGTTGTGAAATACTAGGGCAAAGAGCTGGCCAAGATGGGGGAAAAACAAACCCTTGTACTTTGTTGGTAGAAATGTAAGTTGATACAGATACTATGGAAACATTGTGGAGTTTCCTCAAAAAAATTTAAAGATGTACAAAAAGTTAAAGATGTACCTAGCCCTGTACTCCTAGAGATGTGCCTAAACAATGAAAGACATGACTGGAAAACATCTGCACTCCCATGTGCAATCAGTGTTCCTGTCACTAGTCAAGATCTGGAAGTAACGTTAGCAGCCATCACTGAGGGAGCAGACACACCCACACGTAGGACTGTTCTCCACAGACTCCTATCCATGTGACATATTGCAATTAATGATCACACGGCAGTGGTGTTTGTCATCACAGTTTGGGGAGAGTAATTTGGAAGCCGTCTCTGGCATAGACTCTATGAACACATTTTAATTTCAATATATCTATCTAATTACAACAGAAGATTATATTTTGTATTTTCCACTAGTCTAAGATAAATTAATAAAAACTAAAGTATTAATGAGTCATAGCTTACTGTAGCAATTTTCTTGATTATGTGTATTAGAGAAAATTGGTTATTAATGTGACATTAAAAACAAAATATTCTTTCATTATTTTCAATACAGCATGAGCTATTTGGTGGGAAAATCATGCTACGTTATTCCCACGTATTGCTACCTAGGAAGTGTAGTTTACAGAAACCTTTTTCCATGCCTTAGGAGGTATCATTGAGATAGTAGAAAATGTTCACAAAAGTGGATCCCTGTTGGCTGCGTTTTTAGGTGAGAGAATGCAAGATGAAGGGTGACACAAAACAAATTCATTAAATAGGCTGTTTATTTTAAATACTTCTTTCATTACCATAAAGTAAATTAAGAAACATTGAAATAACCTAAGCTGTTCTAATATCCTGCTTATCGTAATGTATTGTCTCAATATCACTTTCAAATAAAGACATTTGAAAGAGTATCTGCAATCTACATTTTTGATCTGCCTAAATAGCTGCTGGCTTCAGCAGTACATTAATGCAAATCTAATGTACCTGCTGGTATGATTAGCTGAATCAAATGATGGCATTTAAGTAACACCTAAATAATCTTAATTAGGATCTTCAACTCATCTTAGCACTTAGAACTCTACAGATGGATAGTCTTAATTATCAGCCTTTTGATTAGGATAACAGCCCTAATCAAGTTGATGTAGGCCTGATAGACAGGGTATCAGTAAATTAATGACTGCCGCTAAGTGCGAGCACACGCAGAAAAATAGAACCGCTTTCTACGAGGCAGAATGACGTCTTCGCAAAGGAACTGACATTGTCAGGGAGGAGATGAGTCCCGAACCACACACGGGGACTCGTGCTGCCACATCGGGCCATAGCGAGCTTTATATCCAGTCGGGTGTTAGCACATGGTGAGGTTTACGTTACCTCAAAACCCGCGGCATGCAGTTTGTCCGGCAGTCGTGTCCAAATTTTAAGTCGGCAACTTGGCCCCATTGCATAGATGCATTGGAGACGCTGGAGAGGCCTTTCCTACACTAGAAAAGATGAGGGCGGGAAAATGCGAAATAGTTTTGCTTCCTTGTTTCTCCAGAAAGAGTATCTTCTCTGAATGTTCACTTCTCAAATGACCGGCTACTTGATTAATGAGGCGTAAAGAAGCGGTAGTTGGATGTGGATTCTTTGACTTCAGAACACTGCTGGTATTTAATAAAGAGAAAATAAAGGCAGCATTGTGCTTGGCTGCTTCGCACGGGGCTGGGGGTCGGGGTGCGCGATTGCAGCGTGCACAGCCCGGGCGGCCGCAGCCCCGCTCCCCTTCTCCGTCTGCCGCACAGCCCGGCGTCCTCCCCGCCAGCCCGCAGGGTCCTCTCCCGCCCTGGTGCAGACCGACCTTCCCTGACGTCTTCTCTTCCTGTTTCTCACACCGTCTCCGCCGGAACGTGAGCCCCGCGGACACCGGTGAGCGTTCCCGGCCCTGTCGCCCCGCCCCGCGTCACGGTGACGTTCAGCGTCACGACGCGCTGGTAGAAGGTGCCAGCGTTGATGGAGCCGCTCTCCGGGCCGGGGTCGAAGGCGCGAGACGGAAATGAGGGTCTGCGCTGAGGGAAGCCAGCGCGCCACCCGCGTATCACTGCGTGGCGTTGCGTGCATTAAAAATTCACCACGTTGGTTTGGCAATTAGGGATTCACCAGGTGTTTGCAAATTATATAAATGATGCGTGTTTCAAACAAGTGTGCTTAATATTGTGTGTTTAAACATCTTATCCAAGTAATAATATTAATAGGGATATATATAGCAATTAAACGTGATCTCGTTCCCTTCACACCGCACACAGCGAGAGGTTTCTCCACCCAAAGCCGCAGGCACCTCAGCTGCTAATGTATTCTCCACGCTCATCACAGCCCTTGAGAAAGGAGAGCTGCAGAGACCGCTCTTCCGCTCACGCCTCGCAGTGCGGATCTGCCTTTGCCGGTGGCTCCGGTCTCCTTAGCCAGCCCCGCCCGGAAGCCTCAGCCGCACGCGGCGTCGCAGCTGCGCCCTGAGCCCTTGTGCGCCGCAGTCGCCGGCTCGCGCGCTCTGCCCGGCGTCACCCACACCCTCCCCGCCCGGCCGCTGCCTGCTGCCCTGCCCCTCCCCCCTTTCTGCGCCTTCGGGCTCTTCCGCCTTCCAGGTGTCCCGACTGGGGGCAGCACTGTGATTCCAATAAGACCTACTTGAATCGAAATCCACTTCCTTCCTTCTGACCACACTGTCATCGTTCAAGCCCAGAATGGAGCCGCGTGCACAGTCTCCCCCTCCCGGTATCCCAGCCGCTCGCCACAGCCTCCGCACCGTGCCTTACGCAGGACTCTGAGCCATCCCCGCGGCTGACCGCCTGGCCCACCTTCCTCGTGGTGCCCACGGCTCCTGTCACCGTAAATTCTTATAATGCAACTTTTAAAAGCACAAATACGCTATATAAAATTATTGGGGAACATTTCCTTAAGAAGTAGAATTAGTGTTATATAAAAATAATGAACCCTGTGAATAAATAGAGAATTAAAGCTAGAAATCATATGATAAATAGGATAGAAAGCTCAATTTAGCAAAAGCTGGCCAGCAAAAATTAGTATGGGACCCTGTAAACCTATCAAGTACTTAAAAATGCAATAAGCAGGGACCGGAGGGTTAGCTCAGTGGTTCCAGTGACTGCCTCGCAAACGCAAGGTCCTGAGTTCGATCCCCGGTAACCACATACAATGTTGGGCATGAAGACTCACGCCCACCAGCGATCAATACCACATACCACAGTGCCGGGCCTGGTGGCTCACGCCTGTCATCCAAGCACTTGGGAGGCAGAGGCAGGAGGATTGCTGAGTTCGAGACCTGCCTGGACTTACATAGTGAGCTCAGAGCCAGCCTGAACTACAAAGTGAGACCCTGTCTCAAAAAAAAAAAAAAAATGCAATAGGCAGGAGGATATTACTTGATTCAGAAAAATAGAGAACATGAGATCACATTAATCAAAACATAAACTGAGAAATCAACGACCAACAATTTCCAAGATTGATCCTTTCACTTGCACAAATAATGTGGCAACGCTGTCCTCAAGGGGTGTCCATTATAAAAATGTTCAAAGACTTAAGAAATCTCCAACAGCGGTGTAAACAACCGAGTTATCCCTTAGCAAAGATTCAGTTAAATAAAACATGGTTATTCAATCACTGGTAATAAAAATGATTTTAGGTTGTCAAAGATGACAGCAGTTTCTGAAAGATTAAGGACATACTGAGTAGTGCTCAAAATAGGTGATTCAAAGATTAATTTTGCAAATATATGCAAGAATAGGAGGAAAGGAAAAGGAAGAAATTTATTGAATATTTTAAGCATCAAATGCTTTATTCTAAACCTCGCTTCACTTCCATCATCATCTAAGTGAGTATGTGGCTGGGGCTCATAACCAGCAAACATCATGCCCAGTTGATAACCGAGCCGTGTGCCAGGGGTGTGTCCTCGCATTGCACCCTGGACTTTGGGGCAGGGCCCGCTTGGTCTGTGAGTTGCTCCCTTCTTTCTGTGACCCATGGCCTTCATCTATGAAACTGAAGTTTCTCCATGGAAAACCTCTATGCTAATCTCTACAAGAGAGAATCCCATTGATTTTCCTTTTCTTTAACACTTCAGCCTCCCCTCTAGAAGAGAGATGAAATTGTCTGCTAAAACATGACTAACGACCAGCTGAACTGATACTGTATTATAGGTGCTGCACGGCATGTAGATCGAAATGGAATCTCACATCACTGTACTGATGTGTATTTCCTGAAGTGCAGCGTTCAAATCATTTTTATTATTTGATCTCTTCACACAGTGTTCCTGACAATAGAGACACGGCAATACTTGAAAGTGTTTCTTCTCTTTGAAGATTCAAGCTGCACTAGCATTTTTCCAAAGTAATTGTTCAAGAACAACTCTTGTATGTACTACTCATCATCACGTGTATTTTTCTTGGGATATCATGCACTGATAATTATATTTGTAAGAGGCTTGAGGAGAATAAGCCTGTCTTGGAATGAACAATATACCAATGAACTGATTTTCCTTTCCATTGGCATCACTAATACTCATGCAGTTAGGGAATGTATTCGCAGGCACAAGCAAACAATTAAAATACTTCACTATTCAAGTGAAAGACCCTCACA
>PVIC010028223.1:0-23379 GCA_004025085.1 Thryonomys swinderianus
TGAGTGAGTAGTTTCTAGTTTCCTAGCAGCAGACAGATATTTTGCAGGAAACTGAGCAGGAAGCAACTAAGAAATGACCCAAACTCCAGGCGTGTGTTAACAAACCTCAGGCGCAAGGGGCTGCATTTCTAGGCTTTCTTAGGTTTGTGCGTTCTTTTTACAGAAGCCAGTTGGTCTCTACAGGAAAGTGACCCCTGTTAAGATAATACTGTTTGTCAATATTTCTTACATGGGACATCAACATATTGATACAATTTTTATTTGTACAATTTTTAACTTCATGTGTATATACATTTATGTCCACTATATGTTTATGTGTATGTGTGT
Organism: Thryonomys swinderianus; assembly: GCA_004025085.1. NCBI lineage: Eukaryota > Metazoa > Chordata > Mammalia > Rodentia > Thryonomyidae > Thryonomys > Thryonomys swinderianus. The sequence continues at coordinate 328 of PVIC010028223.1, forward strand.
GTTTTATATTGTATATATAAATGTACAGATGCGTCCCCATTTATTCCATACAGCTCCTAGGGAAGGCTATTACTGTGGCCTTTATTTCACATTCGAGACACTGAGTCTTAACTATCTGTCACGATCACACTATCCTAAGATATTTAGTTAACTGCTGTGGGGCCCTAAGCCTCAGGCTTCTCTTGGAGAAAACAGGAAGATCCACTCAAAGAACTAACGTGTGTAATTAATGAGTAATAGACATGAAATATGAAGCATAGGCCTGGCACACCGAAAGTGCTCACCAGCTAATAAGTATTCAGCTCACAGAACTATTCAGTGGTGTAACAGGGCCTATGTGAATCAAGTGATTCCCCTCAGGGTTAAATCCAATACTACACAGTTATTAGGTTTTGTTTTTTAACCAACTTTTATGTCCTTAAAAAAGACCCTTTAGTGAAAAGATAAATTAATACAGTATGAAAATTACTTAAACACTCATTGTGAAGCAAATGTGATGCATTTTAAGTCCAACCTTCCAGCTGCTCACCTTGCATCTTCCAAGCCCTCCGGTCGGGTACACAGCACATTTCTGACCCTGAATTGCAGACAGAAACACTTGATGTCCTATGAAAGCACTAAAGTATGTTGGAATGTTCACTTCTTCCTGAACTCACAGTCAAACGCAGGGCTTGCGCTGGCCTCTACAGCCCTCTCCTAATCCTTACAGTCAGCGATGGGGGCTCAGAACTGGCCAGTGGATCAAAGGGACTCAGACCACAGCCTTTATTCAGCCCACGCCCCCACCAGGCAGCCTCCACCCACACTTGAAAAGAGCCTGCAGGAGGCTACGCTGAAGAGCAACGTTCAAGCCAGGACAGTTTTATAACCCGGACTCAGAGCAACCATTCAGCAAGTTCTTGCTGCTCAGTTCACGGAAGTGGCAGGACAATAGGGAAGCTCAGTTTCACAACTCTGCTATGTCTTCCCTAAAGATAGGCAAAACATTCTGGATTTTTTGTCCTGAGCTGGTGATCTTTTTAATAATCTCTATATCTCAACTTACAGAGAAGGGAGATCAAGGGAGAGTTGTCCTTATATCAATAAACTAAAAATCACTGGCCCAAAAGTGTAACCCTGAGCAGGGTGAGCTGGCATAAGATTAAAATGGCATTTTTATGCTTCTTCCTTGTACCCTTCTTACCTCACTCTCCCATTTGCTGCTGGTTCATAATGAAAAGTGTTCAATGAGGAGAAAGAGAAAAGTGGATTTAGAAGAACAGGTAAAACAGCTCTGTCCATTTTTTACATTTCTTTCTCTCCATTCCATTACATACATTTCCACCCAAAAACTGAACTTCCCAGAACTGGGGTTCAGATCAGTGGTAATGGGTTTGCCCAGCATTCTCAAGGTCCTGCGATGCACCTCTAGTATTAAAAAAAAGGAGAAAGAGAAGGAGGAGGAGGAGGAGGAGGAGGAGGAGGAGGAGGAGGAGGAGGAGGAGGAGGAGAAGGAGGAGAGGGAGGAGAGGGAGGAGGAGGAGGAGGAGAACCTCAGTTGTGTTGCTGTTTGATTTGGGAAAAGGAGGAGCTTTTCAACATTTTTTTAAATTTTCCATTTTCAAACACAGATGATTTTTTCTTTGTTCATATTTGTGACTTTATTGTTTTGTCATAATGTATAACATAATTTCATTAAACTAGGGAGAGTTTAGAGAGAAAAACAACTCATTGTCCCAATTCTTGGCCATAAAAATTGCTATTTATTAAGAATTCTATGTAACAGCCACATCTCCACGAGCTATGTGCATTGCCTTGTTCGATTTTTCTAAATACTAGGAAGGAGGAAATACTGTTATCTTCCTTACTAGTTGGAATGAAGATACAAAGCGACTGAGTAACTTATCCAGAACTATCCCTCTTGTAACTGGTGAAGACATCACCCGAACCCCCAGAGTCAGATCTCAACGCTCATGCCTCAGCCTTCCATCTTTCACATAATCCTTGAATCTTTTGTAAAATAGGCTTTGAGTCATACTGCAACTTGAAATTGTGGAGCTGAACTTATTCTCTTTCCAAGCAAGGAGGTTTCCTAAGTTCTTATTTGAATAAAGGCAAGTCAACTCATTTTATTTCAGAGCATTCTATAGTATTATAAGAGCCACTAAAAGACAAAATGAAGATCATTGACTATGAACAAGCTGTTTTACAATCTTACCCCAGAAACCTATAAAAAGTATAATCTAGGACAGAGAAGAAGCTGGTATCATAAATCATTTATTTTTTTCTTTTAATACTAGAGATTGTACCCAGAGCCTCACATATGCTAGGCAAGTCCTCCACCACTGAGCCACACCCAGACCCCTTCTAAATTTTGAAACAAGGTCTCACTGTGTTGCCCATGCTGACCTCAAACTAGCAGCCCTCCTGCCTCAGCCTCTTGAGGAATAGACCAAAAAAGTTATATAAATGACTTTTTGATGAGTCTTCCTATAAAGTAATTCTCACTTTCTCGCTGTCAGTCCACAGAGCTTAGAACTCTCACAGACAAATCCCAAACCTGTCCACATCTGATTGATATTGAATAATTAAAACCAACAAATATGCATTGGAAAAATGAACATTTATGTAGATCTGCCAAAACGGAGGGTGGACTGTAACATTTCACACTGTTGTCTCTGATTATGGAAAACACCAGACTTTCATCTCTCTTCTATTTCTCAGGGCTCATTCCACTTTTTCTAGAACCTGCTCAGTGAGCTTCCGGGTACAAAAGAATGAGGAACTTGCACTTCTTCAGACTCCCGACTCCCTCCTTACACTCCCAAAATTCCTGAGGGGGGTTAGTGCTTCCCTCTCCTTGCCTCAGGCGAGCCCTCCCTAGAGAAGCCCACTGTGAAGCCAGGCAGCCCTCTCTGGGCCTCCATTGTTGGTGATGTGTTGTAATAATCCCGGGTCCCCATTAAGGGCAGGAGGCAGCTTGTCCTTGGTGTTCAGTGATCGAGTTCAACCTAAAGCTCCGGAACCCTCCTCCTCTAGGCAAATCCCTTCATCTCCTTGATCACAGTCCTTGCCTTCTAAACTGAAGGAATAGTTTTCCTGGGCACCTGGGGATCTGGTCATCAACAGGTTGAGAACATCGGGCCTCACTTTTCTGAGCTCTCAGCTGCATTCAGAGCAGCTCTGCTCTTATCTTCTTATATTTGGAGGTCCTATATAAAACTCTACTTCACAAGAAAAGGATTCTGCCACTAAATTTTGTTTTCTTGTGAGAATTACTGGAGTAGATGATTCCTATGCGATCTTTTAAAAATTCAATTCAAATCTTTGTATTTCCACAGAAGGCCAAAGGAGTGTACCACCTCCTGCCTTTTACAGTAACTTACTTATTTTCCTTGGCTTTTCTTTTCTTTTCTTTGGCTGGCATTATTTACAGAGGGTCTGAATTATGTTAATTTTTACATGTTCTGACGATCTGATGTGAGCTCTCTCACCCTAGCCCTCAAGCAAACCACTGTGAAAGCATAGCTGGACCACACTATTTCAGACTACGAGAAAGCAAGAGTCCCATGCGGGGAAACCAAGGCACTCCTGACCAGTGTCTGCCTCCCGTAACAGAATGACCATTTCTGCTTCATAGGCCACAGAGTGTATTGAGGACCAAGAAGCTGCTTAATATTTATGATCATGTCACATTCTCTCAAGAAATGATGCATATGCAAACTGCATCAAATTCAGAAAAACTTGACTCACGCTGCTAGAGAGGCATAGCTGGATTCAGAATTATCATGTTACATCTGACCAGCCAAGAAGGGCACTCTGATAGTCTAAATGTACTTTCCATAAAAAGATCTCAGGAAAGGAGGTTTGTTTTTTTTAAATACATTTTGGTAAACTCCTTGTTTACATCTACATATTTAGTTTCATTTAAAACATTCTGAAACCACTGTGTATAAAGCGTCTGCATTGGCCTCATGGCAAGGGGCTGTTTTTGAAAAGCAAAGGTTTCTCCTGAAATACAGTCTCTGTGAGAAAATTTTGGGTGGTTATCATGTTTTCGAGGGATTCTCAAGCACACCAGAGTTGCTCCCTCCTCCTCCTCTTCCTCCTCCCCTCCCCCTCCCCCACTCTCCTTTGCTATAATATAGCCTGAGAAAATATCATTTAGGAATTCCAAATAGTTTGTTTTGGCCATCAAGACTGTGAGGTTTAGCAGTCCCTTCACCACCCATTTTTTTTTAAATTTCTAAAATGAAGTACGGGCAGTAAGGATTGTGATGTTGGGGTGAAAGACTACAAATAATCCCTGAATGCCTTGCCAATCATACCATGTTATGCCAGAGATTGAGGTTATCTTAAGCTTGAAGAGTAAAGAGTTTCTTACCCAGGTACTTTCCAGTTTGAGATATTATCCATTATATGATACATAGTCAACTTGGAGAAACAGAAACTTTTAAAATATTTATGTACATATTTATGATGTGTGAAATGGAAAATGATACATCTGGGAACAAGTAGCAGAAATGAAAAAAGTGTCTAATAAAACAAGCAAACCAGTAAGAAGTCATATATTACCTGACTCAGTTCTTCCTACAGGGACAATCGAATGAAATCTGTCTTGTCATTTACAATTAAACATGCTTTAGACTCTAGCCAAAGAGTGCTGCATCAAACAATGTGATCTGGCCCTTTATGAGTCTGTTTTTACTTAACAAATTAAATTTACTAAACTTATTTCTAAGTAGCTTTTCAAGTCACTGATGTGAAGTCTCCTTACCACAAACTACTAAAAACAAGTGAGCAACAACATTTTCTTTTGTTGATCTTAACCAATTTTTAGACCAATGGGTATTGAATGTTTCTAGCGTGGCCTTTCTACTTTAGAATGACTCTTAACATCTCTCTACTACAAACATCTCTGGCATAAACTAGTCCTTCACATCCCTTACCTATTTTTTTTTTGCCCATTTTTTTTTCTTTTTCAATATATCTTCGACTTTAAACTTCTTAAATGAAAGTGATTATGTCACTCTTGTGGTAAAGACTCTTCACTGGTTTACCCGTTATTTTCTGGGCCATCCAACATCTTGATGTGACACAGAGGACACTAATTATTCTGCTAATTCTGAGTATGCCACGTTCTTTGACAACCACAAGTTTAAGCTGTTTTCTCCTAAGATTTCCTCACCTACTCAGAGTCTTCACATGTTTAAGCAATAACAGGGAGGCCACAAGGCAAAACAAAAATGAAGAATATTAAGAGACAAAGTTGGAGGCAGAAAAGTGGACCTGAGGCCTGAATGAAGTAGGAAGTCAGTGGAAGGAAGACAGCAAAAGTCAGGATGGTCTGTCCCATATTTTAAAGACTCATTCTGGCTACAGTGGTAAAAATGTTGGTGTGTGTGGGAACTATGAAATCAGGGACAGAAAGACCAATTTATACACTACACAAAACACAAACTTAGTTTGGAAGCAATATAGATAGTAGAAAGTTGATAGAGTCTGTTTATATTTTGATCTGGTAAGATTTGTTGATGAATCGATGCACAGTGTAATGAAAAGAAAACATCAAGAATGACTCTCAAGTTTTAGCTAAAGCATTTACAAAGTTGGAGTAGCCTGGGCTGGAGATTTAGCTCAGTGGTTCCAGCGCCTGCCTCATAAGCGCAAGGCCCTGAGTTCGATCCCGATCCCAGTAACCACGTACAATGATGGGCGTGGTGACTCACGCCCACCATCAATCAATACCACATACCACAGTGCCTGGTGTGGTGGCTCATGCCTGTAATCCCAGCACTCCAGAGGCAGAGGCAGGAGGATTGCTGAGTTCAAGGCTTGCCTGGGCTTCAGGCCAGCCTGAACTACAAAGCGAGACCCTGTCTCAAAAAAAATAATAAATAAATAAAAAGTTGGAGTAGCCATTGGCTGGGAGTGAGTTGGAGGCACATGTTTACAGGGTTCGAAGTTCAGTCTCAAGGTGTTGGACTTGGAATGCCTGTTAGTACTCAGGAGGGGGTGTCTTGTCAGGAGCAGGATGTGCAATCTGAACTGAAATGCATCTAGAGGCACTCACTTGGAAGCTGTAGACACACAGGTATTCTAAGCGAGTTGTAGATGTAAAAAGGAGGGCTAACACAGAAAATAATTCAGAAGTTAGATGAATGCATAAATGGAGGATGGATACTGACTGAAATCCCAATTTACAGTAAAGTGAGTAATACAAAGTTCTCACTTCAGCATCATTTGAGAAATTTTATTCTTCACTGCTTTCCTTTATGGAGAACTTGTTGACAATTTCCATTTCTAAGGTCATACTACTAATGGATTTATTTATTAGGCTAATGTAGACACAGTGAATAGAATTGTTCTAGAATTGAATTACACACTCTTCTTATCCTGTGCTGGGTTATTCATTTGCAAAAAGAAGCAAGAATCAATACATCAGTAAGATGAACCTGTCAAGATGTAGATGAATATCACAACTAAAAGAGGTGTTTAAGCATATTAAAAATTCCTCACATCTTCATGTGCTGGTTTTCAGTTTGCAACGTGCTTTATCACTCATTCTCTCGCTGTGACTTTGCACCTCCTGACGTGCACTCCATGCTGTAGGCAGCGGAGAGCTCTTACGCTCTTTACGCTGGAGAAAGTCAGGCTCGGGAGACGGACAGTCTGCTGTGCTGACAAAGGGTCCCTGTGGTGGGCAACTTCGAGCCCAGGGCTCGCCTTGCTTTTTGGGTCCCTTTATCAGGGAGTCCTCCCCGAAGTTAGCTTTGCTGCCAATAAAATGTTCACAGAACACATTTCAAACTGAAAACGGAGAAGATTAGTAGTCTGTACTGGACGGCCTTTGGGAGAACTGCTGGTGTATGTGTGGGACAGGTCTGGTTAATACCGAAAACACCCTCGGCCATCAGATCTTGAGCTCTCCAAAAAAGCCCAGCAGAGGGGTGGAAGGGTGAGACTTAGATCCGTCCTGGACTCAGTTGCTGTACCCCTCTGTCAGTTGTTACCACTTCCCTAGAGGCCAAGGCACTGTGTGCCGTCCTGACGCTCCAGCACACCCCACTGAGCATTCTCTCCCATGCTGTCACCTGCGCCCACCTTCTCATTATCTTTTTTCAAATTTAGTAACCTTTTCGCAACAAATAACTCAGCGTAAGAACAAACCCCTAGATTTTTTTTAACTTGACACACCCTTGATCTCTACCTGCCTTATCTAAGATGCCCACAATCTGAGCAGAAAAATGTTTCTGTTTTAAAAGTGAGGAAGTGAAGTCAAAACACAGCCAAACACTGTGTTCCGTATGAAAATTGGATGAGTTTAGACGTGACCTCAAGTCTATACACCTCCAAACACCACTCCTTCCTGAGCTCTGCTTCCCCCACCCCTGGGCCAAATCCCATTTTCCATAAGACAACAACAAATATGCTCTGCATTTAAGTATACTTTTTCCTCTGGGTAAATTTAATTGCTTCTTGTTTCTGCTTAAATGTTTCAACACAATTTTTCATGCTCTCCTCTCAACCTCTACCCTCAAATCCCTACCACCCCCACCTCAAAAACTTTCTGAATGTTATTACAAATACTGAAGAGAGGAATGAGCTTAATACCTCACACCCAGCCTGACTGTAAAGAACTTCTTCCACGTTTTAAAAAACAAAACTTTCAATTTTGTACCAGGCCCTAAACCTGTTTTTTTTTTTAAATTAGTTCCCATAAATTGTGCCAAACCAAATAAATGACTTCTTTGAGAACCTCTTTCACATCCATCCCATAGCTTCATTCAAACCAAGGTTTCTGTATGGTTTATAGTGGAGGAAGAGAGAAGAGGGTCTGGAGAGTCCCATCCTGTGGCTCCATCTTCCCAGCTATCCCTGCTATTATTCTCACACAGATGCAGCGCAAACACGTACCAAAAAATGAAAGGGAACAAGGGATGGGTGCTGGGAAGGAAGGGAAAGGAAAAGAGATTTTAAAAGGAATTAAGAGGTATTGTTATATACATGTACCAACCTCCCACAAGGAATATAAACATTACATGCTACACTCATGTACTAAATAAACTAAAATTTTTTTATGTGCTACCGGGGATCGAACTCGGGCCCTTCTGCGTCCAAGGTTGGTGTAGTACCACTTGACCTAAATCTCTGGCCCTCAAAACTAATTTTTTTTTTTGAGATGGGGTCTTGCTTTGTAGTTCAGGCTGGCCCTAAGCTCACTATATAGCCCAGGCAAGCCTCGAACTCAGCAATCCTCCTGCCTCTGCCTCTCCAGTGCTGGGATTACAGCATGAGCCACCACGCCCTGCGCTGTGGTATGTGGTATTGATTGCTGGTGGGCGTCAGTCTCCATGCCCAGCATTGTATGTGGTTACTGGGGATCGAACTCAGGACCTTGCACTTGCAAGGCAGGCACTGGAACTACTGAGCTAAATCTCCAGCCCAAAACTAAATATTTTTTAAAAAGCACTACATGGTGGGTGGTACATAGCCATAAGCCCAGCCACTTTGGAGGTGGAGGCAGGACTGCAAGTTTTAAGCTAGTCTGGGAAATTTAGCTGGACATTTTCTCAAAACTAAAAAACTAAAAAGACTTGGGTATGTTGCTTTGTGGTAGTGCTTCTGGTGTTCAATCCCCAGTGTCAACAAAAAGTGAAACAAAATAAAACAAAACAAAATTTATAATACTAGTGCTCATATTATTACAAAACATAATTATACACATTGGTATAATTACGTGCATTTTTAAAATGTACTTATTCTTGAGGAATGGAAAGAAAGTTTTTTGTTGTTTTGTTTTATTTTGTTTTTGAGACAGGGTCTCCCTTTGTAGCTCAGGCTGGCCCTGAGCTCACTGTGTAGCCCAGGCAAGCCTGAACTCAGCAATCCTCCTGCCTCTGCCTCCCGAGTGCTGGGATGACAGGCGTGAGCCACCACGCCCAGCTTGTGGTATGCAGTACTGATTGCTCATGGCATTGTTGTTTGTGGTCACTGGGGATCGAACCAGGGACCTCGTGCTTGCTAGGCAGGCGCCGGAACCACTGAGCTAAATCTCCGGCCCATGGAAAGAAAGTTGGAATGCAATGATCTACAAGACATTCACTTACTCTGGTCCTTTGTTAAACCTTTTATCTTCTTTTCAGATAAAAATTAATTAATTCGATATAACTGGACTTCTAGTCATATAGACTTGACCTAAAAATTCACCTGAGAGACTCAAAAGAGCGAGTCACACAGTCTCCCACTCTCTGCCCCAGCAGCCGAGGTCGGGAGGAGCTGAAGCCGCACACTGACTTTCGTGGGCCTCCCACCCCTACCAGAGTTTTACCGCGTCATAAAGGAAACCTTCAGCAGGCTGGAGATCACCACCTTGCTGAACCCACTAGGACCACAGGGCACACGGAATGATATGCTGATGGTACTGTTAATAGGTACAAAGACACACACAGCTCAGTAAGCACGCCAGCAATGCCCACTGTGAGGTCCGTGTCCAGTACCACCGCCGTGAAGGAGGAAATGACCCACAGGATGCAGCCACTGGGAAAGTGCGAATCGCTAGGAAGCGTCCAGGCCCCACCCGAAGTACTTCTGTTCCTGACATGGGCGCTGCCCTGAGTCTCCGCAGCCACGCCGAGGGCGTATCAGCGCGCGAGTTCCGATCTGAATCCAACTGGCGCGCAGAGCACGAGCGTAGGGACACGATCACACGGTCGGTTTCCCCTGGGGATGGAAGGAGACCACAGACCCGCGCCAGCCGCGCCTTGCACTGGGACTCAAGCACTGCGGTGCCAGGAACCTCCCACATACGCGCTTCAGTGGCGTGCCTGGCCCTGCACCCTCTCCCGGCTCTGCCCCGCTTGTGACTGACACGGTTATAAGCGAAGTACTGAGATGGGGAATTCCATTTTTCTCTCTTTGACGAAACCACAGCAGTGAAAACTGGCCCTGTTGAAATCTCCTCAACTGTAGCTCCCTTGTGGGATCGGCTCTGCAATATTCCAAATGTTAAATACTAGCAAGAATGAATCACGGAGCCTTCACATGCGTCTTTGTATGAGTACATGTTTGCAACACATAAAATGTAATCATCATAGGAAGCTGGTACATGTACATATAGCATCTTAATCCTTTAACTCCCCTTCCCCTCCTCTCCCTAGATCCCCTTCCCTTCTACACGGTCTGCTTAGGTTCCGAATCTCCCCTTAAGGCACAGTCATAAGCTCGGATATCTGACCTGTCCGCCACCACCTCTGCACTTAAACCTGGTGAAAACAGTTGGTGGCTTGAAATCAGGGTTTGAAGACTGAATTTGAGTCTAGCCTGACAGGTATAAAGCAGCACTTTTCTGCAATTCAAATTACAGAGATAAAACAAGACAGGCATTGTTATACAGTGGTGGAGTGATCGAACTGTCTAGAAACCTAACAGATGTTCTATTTAATCATTTGCCCACTCATTCACTTTTCACTCATTCATTCTTCCTGGTAAGGAAAATTATCCTAAAGATGCACATCAATAATGTAGCAGACATTAGTGAGAGACAGACAGAAGGAAAAGGCTATGATTACCTGACTTCACTGATCAGAAGACAGAGGAAGAGTACAGGGCAGAGAAAGAGGGAGGGATGGAGCAACATTAAGCTGATGATATTTGAACTGGGTTTTCAAGGTGGAATTTCAATCTGTCAGGGAACAAAACAGAAGAGACCAGAGCCAAAGGGAACAGCTGGGTAAGAGAAGGCAGAGGCCGAGTCCCCAGTGTCCGAGACTCTGGTTTGATCTGGGTGTGTGGGGCCATGTTGAATGAAGTTTAGCATAATGAGGAAAGATCAAATCCCAAGGATTTCTGCCACACTAGGGAGTGTGTATATTTTCCTTTAAAACTGTTATTTCTCATTCTGACTGTAATCGTCTCTGGGGAGCTTTGGAAGTCCACTCAGCCCCTCTCAAGAAATTTGGTTTGGGGGAGGCCTTGAGATTGAAATGTTCAATACTCTTGAGGGACAGCTGGGACTGAATGCCACACTACAGGGTTTATGTTGAAGATGTTTAAGTAAGGAAATGTCAAGGTCAGTTATGTGTTTTGCAAAGACAAGCCCTGCAGAACTGTTCAGAGCCGATGGAAAGAAATGAAACCAGGTAGGCTATTAGAACAGTGACTTCAAACTGGACCACCAAAACTATAGTTTTATGGACTTTTTACTGAGTTTTAAAAAACACTTGCTTTTCATATGCTTTTTAACGTAATTACCATGTAAATGAATAATCAACAAAAAAATCAAGTAGGATATAGATCAAATTTTAACACATTAGCAATGGTTGAATTAGTGTTCCCAGTTTGAGTCCACAAAGATTCTCCGAAGGTTTTTTTTTTTTTACTGTTGATTACCCCAGAATTGTAGGGCAAATTATTTTTTTAAAAAAGGAAAAAGAGTCACCAGACTATAGAAATTTTTAAAATGTGGTACAACCAAATCAGAACACTAAATGTTGAGGATAAAAGGCCACTTGAAAACACAGATTTCAAATATTTTGTGTTTTTTAAATTGATTTTATTGGTACCTTTTATGTAGACATTACGATCACATTCAATATTAAGGGTTTGGACCAGTAAATTTTTCTCATGCACTGACTCCCTTATATGGTGCATTTACTTTTTAAAAACTGTGGTAAAATATATGTGATGTAAACTTTACTATCTCAACCATTTTTAAGGCTCAACAATATTAAGTCTACTCACATTGCTGTGGGACAACGCTCTAGAACACTTTTCTCTTGCAAAACTGAAACTCTAACCACATTGAAGTACAAGTCTTCATTTCCCTCTCCTCCATCAGCCCTTGGGAACCAGCATTCTATCTTCTGTGTCTAAGCCTTTAGCAATTTTTCTTTTTTTTGAGACAGGGTCTCGCTTTGTAGTTCAGGTTGGCCCTGAGCTCACTATGTAGCCCAGGCAAGCCTTGAACTCAGCAATCCTCCTGTCTCTGCCTCCCAAGTGCTGGGATTGCAGGCGTGAGCCACCACGCCCGGCATTTCTGGTATGTGGTCCTGATTGCTGGTAGGTGTGAGTCACCACGCCCAGCATTATATGTGGTTACAAGGATCGAGGATCGAACTCAGAACCTTGTGCTTGAGAGGCAGGCACTGGAACCACTGAGCTAACCCTCCGGCCCAACTTTTGCAATTCTAAATACCTCATACAATGGAATCCTGCTCTCTTTGTCTTTTTCTTTTTAAAATAGAAGTTAATTATTATGACTAAAAAGAACATGTATAACACAGCCTCATTCTTATTCATGATTTGGCTATTTTTCTATCCCTTCTATGAGTCTCCCTAACCACTCATTTTTTTTCTATTAACACATATTCATTATACATACTAATAGGGTTCCGTGTGGCATTTTCATACATGCGTGTAGCATGCACTGATCCAATCCAACCTCAGTTTTGTCCACCGTCTTCTCACACATTCTTTTTTCAAATTCTAGTAATCCACAGTAAAGCCGCAATTCATGAAGGAGAGAGGTCGTTTGCAAACAGGTCATAAACTCTATGGTCGCCTCTTCCCTGAATCGCAAAACGAATTAAGTTTGTGAACCCAAGTACGATAGTTCTTTTAGGTCAATTTTTAGTCTTTGCAAATGACAGTATTTTTCTTTTTGTGACTGGCTTATTCACATCACTTATTGTTCTCAGAGTCTATCGAGATTGTAGGATGTGTCAGAACTTTCTTGTTTTAAATTGAGTTTATTGGTACATTTTAGGTATACATTATGATCACATTCATAATTGAGAATTTGTACCTGTACAGATCTTGATTCTCATTTTTTCCTATTCCTGTGTCCTCCCTTCAACCCCTCCATTTCTCTATACATAACCTTTGTTTCTGTTTCTTCCTTTTTACCATCAAAGTTTTTCTTTCTCTTCTTCATTTTCCCCTGTCCCCCTCCCTAGTTCCCCTTACCCTTTGAAGATTTTCTTCCTATTTCACAATACCTATTATACATTTTGGACCTCATTTACACCTTCAGTTTCTCACACTGAACTTTCTTCCTTTTAAAGGCTTAATATTCTATTGTTTATAATTACCACATTTTGTTCATACATTTTGTCCATGGTCAGATACTTGGGTTGCTTCACTTCTTAGCTACTGTGAAAGGTATTTCTATGAACACAGATATACAAATATCTCTTCAAAGCCCTCCTTTCTGTTCTTTCATACGTATGCAGTACACCCTGAAATGGAACTGCTGGATTACATGATTATTATTATTATTTTTTTTTTTTTACTTTTTGGAGAATACATTGAATTCTACTAAGTAAGAATTATACCTTGGGAAGTGTATTGTTAACATAACTTTTATAAAACAGAATTATACATAAGAATTTGTTTCCCAAAGAGTGGAGAGGGAATTTATGCCTTGCAGAGAAAGGGACAATGGATGGAGACTTCAAGATGGAGATGATCAAAACCAAGGGCAAAGCGTCAGGAAGGGGAAGCAGATGGTTTTGTTAAGGTCTTGGGCCTTCTCCCCCTCCCCAAGTCACCATTTTTTCCCTGTTTTGTTTTGTTCTTTTTAATGACCATGACCCTGTGAGAAGTTCTGGATTGCAGGAACACTCTTTGGAGAGCATAATCTTGGAGCTCAGGGATGTTCCTAACCGCAGCTGACTCAGAGGGAAAGCTTTATAAGGATTACGGAAAAATTAAAAATTATTTTCTGAGGCTCATCACCAAAAAAGCCCCACTTTTCAGCCACAGAATAAAGAAAGTATAAAGGAGTCATTCATTCTATTTCACCTGAGGCTTCAACTCCTTTTCTGATATTAAAAGTTACAGTACCATCAATAAGTTCTGTATTGTACTTTGAAAAAGCAAGTTACCTAAGTTTTGCGTGTCAGAAGAGAGGGTTCCTATCTGAACTGAAAGCTAACAGTGGCACTCTAAAGAATTAGTTAGGTCCGCGAAATAACAAAGGCAACAAAAGGAAACCCATTATGCAAATAAATGGCCGGTAATTGTCCACCCAACCTGAGAAGCTTTGGCAAAGAATAGACAAAAGCAGTTGATTTGAAGAGTTCTCTGCTAGACTGAATCATTAGGCTTTCCTGTATTAATCAAAGGTTTCCACACGACCTTTCCTTGAGAAGCTTACTTGACTTTCTTGATAATGGTAGATGAGAGAGGCACAGGAAGGATGGACTGAGGACAATACACACTAAGGTTACCAGCTGTCTTATCTCAAGGTCTAGAACACAGTGAGTGCCGTGAGATACTTAGGACAAACCCGACTACAGCTCTGGGCTTTGCTGGAGGTTGTCCAGGTGAGCTTGAGCTAAGCAGAGCTGAGGGCTGAGGAGTCCTCCAGGTGAAGAGGAAGAGTGGAAACAATAGCAGGTGCAAGGCCCTTGTGACGGGAGGCCAACATGATCAGTGAAGGTCCGATGCCAAGTAGGACCAACTTGTAATGAGTCCAGTGGAGGTTGGTAATGTTCTCAGGTGTTACTAACCACGAATGCCACCTGGAAAGTGAGTTAAAGACCGCTGGGGCAACACCAAGAGTTTCTGATGCTGTGCTCCTGGAGATGAGCATTCTGAAGAGGTTCCTGGATGCTACAGATGATGCTAGCCTGGGGGCCACGTACAGAGAGTGCGCTTGAGTTGGGGCTGGGGAGGGATGGAAGCACACCGTCCACCAAACCATGCTCCTTACAACATGAAATCGTAATTGGGAGATAGGGATCGTGACCCACGGTGAACAAGCCCTTGAAATTGACAGTTCCTCATGACTAGTTGGATACAGGAAGAAGAGAGGGTATTTAGAGGGTGGGATCTGAAGGACTGTGTTTACTCACTGAGATGAGATGGTAGGGGCTGATTTGGGACAGAACACAGCAGTTAATTGAGTCTAAGGATTTTGCTTCTGAATCGCCCAAGTAGAAAGCAATAACTACATGTACATAGTTCATGTGTATGTATCAAATATACATACAGAAAATAAGTGTACAATTTTCAGGCAATTAAGGAGACAGAAAAATGGGCTGAAGATTAAGGTTTTTAGTAACATAGAGTGTGAGAATAAAGAAAGAAAGTGAGACTGTAGAAATAGCCCAGAAAGAACATTTAGATAGAAAGAGAAGCCCTACTCAGAAATCTTGGAGAGGGGAGACAGTTTAAGGAATGAGCAAAGGAAAAAGTCAAAAAAAGAACACCAGCAGACCTAGAGGTACCTGGAAGGGCTCAAGAAATGAACAGTGGATGAGTGCTTCTCCACGAGGAATGTCATACAGCTGCAGAGAGGACTAACCGGAGAGGTCAGGGCGTCCCTAGGCTTAGCCTCAGGCTGCTGTGACCTTGGGAAGGGTGTCTTAGTTGAATGATAAGCAGAGACTGGTACAGTACAAGCGCGATGCTCTGTGTTTGGAGCAGGGGAAATTCTCTGAACAGGAAACTCTCCTGATTCTCTAGCTTAAACACCTTCATTTTACACACACGGATATTTGAAAATGTCACCCCTACCCAGGAAGGCTGGTGAGTAAAACTGAGGTGAGCGCTAGTACAGGCCCAAAAGGAAGAGGGCCGGCGGCGCAGCTCAAAGCCCCGCAATGAGAGTCTTCGCTGCAAAACGGTCCCACGGTGACCTCAGCCTTTTTTCAGAGGAGCTCAGCGGGTGAAGGCAGCGTGCTCCGCTGCCCTTCCTCTCAAGAGCATCCTGCTTCGGATCGTTTTCCTCTTGTCACTTCGCCCTCCGTGCTCCGGGCCTCGGTAGCCTCAGGCCTCCGGGATTAAGCAAATAAGAACACTGGTCCTTGACCAATGCGAGCGCCGGGGCAGGAGGGCGCACTACCCTGCGTGAATGACACGCCGCCCGAGTGTGACCACAGCAAGAGGGCGAGACAAAGGAAGTCAGGTGTGATGGAAATAATTCACAGAATCAATTCCTAAATACACAAGCCCATACCACGAACACCAGGGAACTGGGCAATGTTCAGTACAGAAAACACGTTGAAAAAAGCCATGGAAGGTAGCTGAAAAACACAGTGTGAGCCGGCACCGTGAATGTTTTATAGCATACAGCTAGCAGCACCTTGGCATGTCTAAAGTCCTCTTTAAACCCAAGTTCATCATTTGGTTTTTGCTCTGTTCAAGTATGATGCTGTATGTTCTATGGATATTTCAAAGAATGAATCAGGGAGCCATTGTGGTGCTTCAGACTTGTAGCACCAGCTGTCGGGGGGGCTGAGGCAGGACACTCCTAAGTCCCAGGCTACCTTGGCCAATTTAGCAAGATTCCATCTCAAAATAAAAATGTGAGAAGGCTGAGGATGTGTCTAGGATGGTTGCCTCCCATATGAGAGGCCCAGGGTTCAAACTCAAACATCACGAACACACCCAAGAAAAGTGGACTCGCCAGGCGTGGTGGCTCACGCCTGTCATCCCAGCACTCGGGAGGTAGAGGCAGGAGGATTGCTGAGTTGGAAGCTTGCCTAGGCTACATAGTGAGCTCAGGGCCAGCCTGAACTACAAAGCGAGATCCTGACTCAAAAAGAGAAAGAAATGTGGATGAAAAGAATTGGAGCTGAAAAGATTTGATGTTTTAAATGATAGAAATCCTGACATCTCATGTTAATTAATATCTCTCACACCATTTCCAAAGCATTCTTCTGATTTGTTGATAACTAATGACACTGATTTTGAAGACCCAGACTCTGATAATGGTGGTAGTTAATTTATTTGAAACAAAGTAAATTATTTAATCACCAGTTTCCTCATAAGTAAAATTACTCCATTTGATCTCTAAATTCCTGGCCAGTTTAACAATTTCATGAGCATTACACATTGTACTGGTAACTGTGATATAATAGCTGATAGGCTATGGAATCACAATGCTGATGAAAGCTTAGATATTATCAAATTAAATATATATGTTTTATTGATCAATAAAGAGAGGTCCCAAAAGATTTAATGCCTTATCTAAGGTAAAGTTGAAATTTTAGGGTCTGCTATAAACTGAATGGCTGCGTTCCCTTGAAGTCTGTATTTTAAAATATTGTGGCATCGGTGCTTAGTGATTAGGTCATGGGAAGCAGTTCCCTTACAGAAAGAGACTGAAGTGCTCCATCTTCCCCTCCTCCGTCTCTCCCTCCCCCATCTCTCCCTCCCCCATCTCCCCCTCCTCCATGTGAGAGTGGCTGTCTGTGCACCACGAAATGGGCCTTCTCCAGACATTCAATCTGCTGATGCTTCATTCAAAGACTTTAGACTCCATGACTGTGTGAAACAACCCTGTTCTGTGTATAAGCCTCCCAATTTAGGGTAGCTTATCATAGCAGCCACAACAGAAGAAGGCAGGACAAGATCCAGAATTGGACTTAGGATCGGTGCTCTTCCCTCTGCAGTGTGTGCCTCTCATGGAAAAAGGAAGACAACACTTAAAGACCCGGCGAGGAAACTTAGGAGAGAGGCAGATGTAGGAAAGGCATAGCAAAACACAGATAGGATAGATTTCTTAGGGGGAGAAAGTTTGGCTGAATCTAAGACTTTCACACATATGAAATGCTAAATTAATAATAAATGAAGAACTCAAAAGACAATAAAGATGCCAATGTATTTTTGCCTCCCCTTCAAAGCTAGTGTTTCTACCAACAGAATTTCTTTAAGGCTCTTCGAGCTTCCGGTTACAATAGCCTGCTGTCTACTCTTTCCACCCTGTCCACCTGTGAGCTTCCCAGTTGGGGCTCTGTTAGCTCAGCCATGCAGTGTTTTATTTTCCCTGACAGTTTGTATATAAACTTGAAAGGAGTGAATAAGTCAATGTGGTCATCATTTCTTTTAGCATTAGTCCACGCAAGTTGGTGCAAAAAAGGTGTGTGCAAAGGTGCATGCCCATCCACCAATTCACGTTTCAGACTTGCTTCCTGGTTTATCACAAATGGTGAAAATGAGACCTAAAAAACACTTATAATCCCTGAGGTTAAGATAGTAACTATCGAATGTGAGTAACCTCCTTGTGTATTCTGTCAGCTTGTTAGCAGTCCTTGGAAATTTGGTTTTCTGAGCAAAACTACATGCACAGAAGCCATGGAGTCACTCATTTGACGAGGATGCCCTTGCTGTGGTAGCACTGGGCTCCATTTTTTTTTTTTTTTTTTTTGAGACAGGGTCTTGCTTTGTAGCTCAGGCTGGCTCTGAGCTCACTATGTAGCCCAGGCAAGCCTCGAACTCAGCAATCCTCCTGCCTCTGCCTCCCGAGTGCTGGGATGATAGGCGTGAGCCACCACGCCCAGCACTGTGGTACGTGGTATTGATTGCTGGTGGGCGTGAGTCTCTACACCCAGCATTGTATATGGTTACCGGGATCGAACTCAGGACCTTGCGCTTGCAAGGCAGGCGCCGGAACCACTGAGCTAACCCTCCAGCCCTAGGCTCCATTTTTAAATAAAATGTTATTATCTGGGAGACGTGGATGCAAATGAGTGGCAGAGCTTAAAAACATGGGCCTGCGACACAAACCATTCCCACAAACATGAAAATATGCACTGAGTGCAAAGAAAGTTGTATTCACAGGATGAGAGACTTAGAAGTAAAAGCATAAAGGAGATAAGAGAGTTAAGTTCAAACTTCAAAAGGAAAGCAACAGACATTACACGTATATGGGGAAAATTGAACTTTTATGGGATTTTTTAATACAAGAAGGAAAACCAGTAGGATGCAGAGGTATTTTCTAGTTTTACCCACAGGCTGGTACAAACTTTTTGATTCTGCAAAGAAATAAAGTTGAAATGAACCAGCCCCTTTGTTTTCTCATCAAAGAAATCCTAAAATAGAAGTAGGGTAGGTTTTATAATCCCCATTTCACAGATGGAAAATTGGAAAAAGAGAGTAACTTTGATGATACGCCTGCAGATTCACACCTAGTCATTGTGAACATAGAAAATGGGCCCTCCATATCTTATCTGCCAAGCCACTCATCCGTCATTAGACTAGGCTAGAATGAATGACCGGAGAAACATTCCATCTTCTTTCCTGTGCATCTGTTAGGCCTAGGCAACCCTTGCTCTGTTCACTAGAGAAATCTGGGCTAGTCACAAGAAAAAGACGTGTGTGGTCTGCAGGCAGATCTGATGTTCTCTAAGGTGATTGTGTGTGTTATACGTTTTAAATAACACAAAATTTCTCAAATTCATATCACACAGAATTATTTTTCAAGTACAAGAATGTTTTCTTTCCAAATCATATTTGTTAATCTGCTTCTTAGCACACTGTATTATTCTGAAGAAATATTACTTTTTCATTTAATACACTGACAATACACAGTTGAGACTTGCTATCTAGTGGTGATCATCCCAGACACTAGGAAAACACCATTCCTGATCTATTTCAATGCATCTATGATTACAGGACAAAAAAGATAGGCAGTAGACACAGAGATTTTTTTTAATAAAATTTGATTCACTTTATGTATAATATTTTTAAAGTAAAATGATGAATTTGATTTTCCTACAGGTTGTATAGAAACAAAAATAAGAGGTGACAAGGCCTGGGGGTTTAGCTCAAGTGGCATTGCACCTATCTTGGAAGCACAAGGACCCAAGTTCAAACCCCTGTACTGGCAAAAGAGAGAGAGAGAGACAGAGGCAGAGACAGAGAAAGACAGAGAGAACATACACACATAAAGCCAGAACTCTAAGAAACTGAGACAAGATGATCAAAAGTTTAAGCCCAGCCTGGGTAACTGTGAGACTTAGCGAGTCCTTGTCTCACGTATGTGCACCCATGTTCATAGCAGCTCAGTTTGTCATAGCTAAATCTTGGAAACAACCCAAATGCCCATCAGCTGGAGACTGGATAAACAAGATATGCTTTTTCTATAAAATGGAATATTACTCTGACATAAAGAATGATAAGTTTCAGTCATTCATATCAAATGGATGTACCTTCAGGACATACTCATAAGTAAAATAAATAGGTCACAGATCTGTAAATGTAATATCTTTTCTCTGGTATGAGAAACTAAAGATGTAAATGAGCTCTAGAATATATGATAGATATTGTGAAATAGAAAATATTGAAAGGGAATTGGAATGCAGGGATAAGCAAGAAGGGGAAGAAAAAATATGATGGTAATAAAAAAGGGAAACAAAGCTTATGTATATAGGGGCAAGGGGTTGTAGGGTGGTGGGGGGATGGGAAAAATGGGAATTAAATTTTGTCATATGCTGGTATAAATTCTCAATATTGTGGGTGATCACGATGTGTATAGATAATGTACCAATAAAGATTCAAATTTTAAAAAACAAAAAAAGGTGAAGGCAGAGTTCAGTGCAAAGGTCCCGGGATCACACCCAGTGGCACAAAAATCAAACTAAATTAAACTAAGAAGGAATAAGTGTTAATATTAAACTCTGGTAGACAAGTTCAAATTTGTGCTTTTCCTCATGATATTCACATGTTAGCCTGGGGATGCAGCTCTGTGGCAGATCCTTTCCCTTGCATGTCTGAAGCCCTGGGTTTGATCTCCAACACTAAAAATATAGCTGTTTCATGTGTTTTAGTAGGATTTTTCATCCAGCCACTGTCATCAGCAGTAGCATCTTCATAAATACTGTCTTCCATTATTCAGGGTTTACCATGTGCCAGCTACCTTCCTAACATTTTTTTACATAATCATTTTATTGTAACCTCACAACCCAGCTGATCATATTTCAAGACAAAGTGTATATCTAATAGGACAGAGCCTGGGAGCCTCATTTTTCCAAAGGATGAGAAAAGGGACTTTGGACATTTTCTCTCATTATCTTTATGCCTCCTTCTCACTTACAACTCAAACAGGAAGGTTAAAAGAAGGTAACTTGTCACACTGACAAACAGAAATCTGCTTTTAAAATGAAAGCTATGAAAGGAAAAATCTGGAAAATTTTGGAAAATTTTCAATGTCGCTGCCATCCTAATCTTCCTACTGCTTTTTATAGCCATCTCCTTTCGTATTTTGTTCTCCTCTGAATTTAACTTTAGATAGAAAAGAGGCAACAAGCATTAAAGAAGAAATTAAAATAGAGACGTCTCAAGGGAAGGGAAGGTATCCTTCAACACGTATGCTCTGCATACCAAGTTCTGTCGTGCATATCTCCTTCAGTCCTTATGACAAGGTCAAATTATTCTCCCAATGTAAGAATAAGAAACTGGGGCCAGAGATTTAGCTCAGTGGTTCTGGTGCCTGCCTAGCAAGCACAAGGTCCTGAGTTCAATCCTCAGTGACCACATACCACAATGCCGGGCGTGGTGGCTCACGCCTGTCATCCCAGCACTTGGGAGGCAGAGGCAGGAGGATTGCTGAGTTGGAGGCTTGCCTGGGCTACATAGTGAGCTCAGAGGCAGCCTGAACTACAAAGTGAAACCCTGTCTCCAAAAAAAAAAAAAAAAAAGCTTAAGAAACTATTAATGATTCCAAAACTCCCTGACCTAAATAATTCATCCAACAGTAAAATAAGGAAAACTACAATCATCACGAAATCACTCATGTCATGCATGGCCAGGCACATGTCACGCACAGGTTATATTCTGGGGGTGTAGACTAAAGCATTACATGCCCCTTGGCACTGGAGATTTGGAGCCTACAGAGGGAAGGAAAGTGAGGTCAAAGGTTCACACACGCAGGTGTGGCCGATACATAAGGGACTGCAGATAATAGCCTATTCTATATATAAGACCCAGAGAATGGCAGCAAAAATACAGTCAGATTTAATAGCCAACTTCAGCAGTGTAGCAGGATGTAAGAACAAGAGGCATCTCAACTGCACAAGGGATAACAGCAAGAATCAACAAATGGGATTAGATAAAATTAAAAAGCTTTGTGCAACGAAGGAATTAATTAATACATCCAAAAGACAATCTACAAAATGGGAAAAAATTTTGCCAGCTATTCCTCAGACAGAGGATTAATATCTTCTAGAATATATAAAGAAATAAAAAAATTAGACCACCTAAAATAAAAAGACCCAATCAAGAAATAGGCAAATGAAGTAAACACACAATTCTCAGAGGAAATACAAATGACCAATAAACACATGAAAAAATCTTCAGTATCTTTGCCCACTAGAGAAATGCAAATTAAACCAATGTTAATATTCCCTCTAATGCCAGAAAGAATGGCCATCATCAAGAAGACACAGAAATACCAATGCTGGATGCCCATGGTGATAAAAGAAAAGCTTTACATTTCTGTGGGGAATATAAACTTGAATAACCATTATAGAAATCAGAATGCAGATTCGTCAAAGAGCTAAAATTAGAAATTTCATATGACCCAGCTATTCTCCTTCCACATATCTTTTCTAAAGAGTTAAAAACATCACATCACAATGATACATCTATACAAGTAGTTATAACAGCACAATTTATAATAGCTGAATCCTGGAAGCAGCCTGTATAGACAGAAAAAAATAAACAAATGGATAAAGAAAATATGGTATCTATCTATAATGAAATGCTCCTCAGCTGCACCTAGGGATAAATTCAAGACATCTGCAAGAAAATAGATGAACTTGGAAAATACAATGCTGAGTGAAATAAATCAAACACACAAGCTTAAATACAGTATGGTATCTCTCATTTGAGTAAAGTACAAACAAAGGATGTAATGAAGGATAAACAGAAGGAAACAAGGAAATAGATTCCTTCCAAATGGGAAGAGTCCAGGAGATTGAGGACAGCAGGAGAGGTAGTAAGGGAAAGGGAGAGGCAGTAAGAAGAATTAAAATATGCTGTGTACAGAAACCCAACAACTTAACAAATGTATCATTATGTGTGTCATTAACATGAACTAATAATAATAACAACAAGAATGAAGATGGGGAAAGAGGAGTTAGAGGCAAAGGGAAGGAGGTGGGTGGGAAGAAGATTTTATAAAAAGAAATAAATTATTGAAAAAATGTGATGGTAACAAAAAGGAGACACAAAACATGTATTTAGGGAGTGGGGGTGGGGGGATGGGTAGGGGAATGGGAAAAAATGAGAATTAAATTGTGTCATATACTGGTACAAATTCCCAATATCGAGTGTGGACATGAT
>PVIC010028224.1:0-23371 GCA_004025085.1 Thryonomys swinderianus
AATCCTAACTCTAACCCTAGCCACAATGCTGAATTCAGCAAATGCCTCCACTCTGGAGGCAGAGGTACAAGCCCACTAGCTCGCAGCATAATCCGAGCTATACTCCTCACCATTCCTTGGCAAACTGATGCTGAATACGCAGGAAAATCCACAGTGACACCATTCTCGATCTCAATTGAACCCTACCCCAATTGCAACGTTACGCTTTCAACCCTACTCTACCTCCACCATGCACTCTGCATATTCTTCCTCTGAACCATGCCACTGACAAGACAACTGCATGACAAATGCACAGGTATCGCCAAAACAACACTTGGACTTTTGGTTTTCTGATTTCAGAGTGGTTGCCTAAACCAAGGTCAAGAGCCTGAAGTTATATGAGGCTTAACACACAGGATTTTTCAAAATGTGTTGATCATGAAATAGAATTGTGGCTATTAATATATATTTGCAGTGAAATACAGAAGTGTATTACTCCCACAGAGACACAACTCCCAGTCCTTGGCCTGAGCCCACAATCTCCCTGAGGCATGAAGCCCTATATGAGGGTATATGCACAACATAGTAATGCTAACTCCAATCCTGACAGTACCCTTCATCCTCAGTATAGTTGGGAAGCCCAGTCCACAGGAATAGTCAAAATGACAGTACCATTCTCTCGAATCCTAACCCTAACTCTAGCCACAATATTGAATTCAGCAAATGCCTCTCTTCCGGAGTTAGAGGTACAACACCAGTAGCTGTCACCACAAGCCAAGCTATACTCCTGACCATTCCTTGGCAAACTTTTGCTGAATACGCAAGAAAGTCCACAGTTAAACCATTCTCGATCTCAATCTGAACCCTACCCCACCTTTCAACCTTACAGTCTAAACTGCACTCTACCTCCATCATACATTATGCATATTCTTCCTAAGAACCATTCCACTGACAAGACAACTGCATGACAAATGCACAAAAATCACGAAAACAACACATGGACTTGTGCTTGTCTGAATTCTGACCAGCAGCCTAAACCAAGGGCAAGAGCCTCCATGTATGTGAGGCCTAACACACATGACATTTCAAAACCTGTTGATCAAGGAAGAAAATTGTGGCATTTACCATGTATTTTGCAGTGAAATACAGAAGTGTATCACTTCCACAGAGTCACAACTCCCAGTGCTTGGCTTAAGCCCACAATCTCCCTGACGCCTGAAGCCCTATATCAGGGTATATGCACAACACACTAATGCTAATTCCACTCCTCTCAGTACCCTTCATCCTCCCTATAGTTTGGGAGGCCCAATCCCCAGGAATAGTCTAAATTACAGTAACATTCTCACAAATCCTAACCCTAACTATGGCCACAATGCTGAATTCAGCAAATGCCTCTATTCTGGAGGAATAGGTACAACCCCAGTAGATCTCAGCACAATCCGAGCTATACTCTTCACCATTCCTTGGCAAACTGATGCTGTATATGAAGAAAATCCACAGTGACACAATTCTAGATCTCAATCTTAACGTTACCCCCCTTTCAAACTTACACTCACAATGCACACTTCCTCCAAAATACAATCTGCATATTCTTCCTCCAAATTGTGCCACTGACAAGAAAACTACATGACAAATGCAAAGGAATTGCCAAAACAACACTTGGACTTGTGTTTTTCTTAATTCTGACTGGCAGCCTAACTGAAGGCCAAGGGCCTGCAGGTACATGTGGCCTAACACACAGGACATTTCAAAACCTGTTGTACAAGAAAGAGATTCGTTACTATTACCATATATCTTGCAGTGAAATACAGAAGTGTGTCACTCCTACAGAGCACAACTCCCAGTCATTGGCCTGAGCCCACAAACTCCCTGACACATGAAGCCCAACATTAGGGTACAAGTACAAGGCACTAATGCTAACTCCAATCTAGACAGTACCCTTCATACTCACTACAATGTGGGAAGCAAAATCCACAGGAATATTCAAAATGACAGTACCACTCTCACGAATCCTAAACCTCACATTAGCCACAATGCTAAATTCAGCAAATGCCTCCATTCTGGAGGGAGATATACCACCAGACTACTTCTCAGCATTATCCGAGATATACACCTCACCATTCCTTGACAAACTGATGCTGAATACACAAGAAAATCCACGGTGGCACCATTCTTGATCTCATATGAACCCTACCCTGCCTTTCAAACTTACACACTCAACCCCACTCTACCTCTATCATACACTCTGCATATTCTTCCTCTGAAGCGTGCTACTGACAAGAAAACTGCATTAGAAATGCACAGGAATCCCCAAATTAAGACTTGGACTGGTGGATTTATGAATTCCGCATTGCAGCCTAATCCAAGGGCAAGAGCCTGCAGGTAGCTTAGGTCTAACACACAGGACATTTCAATACCTGTTGATCAAGAAAGAGAATCATGGCTATTAAAATGTATATGCAGTGAAATACAGAAATGTGTCCCTCCCACAGAGTCACAACTCCATGTCCTTGGCCTGAACCAACAATCTCCCAGATGCATGAAGCCTTTATCAGGGCATATTCACAACGCACTAATGCTAACTCCAATCCTGACAGTAGCCTACGTCCGCACTATAGGATGGGAAGTCCAATCAACAGAAGAGTCAAAATGACAGTACCATTTTCATGAAGCCTAACCCTAACCATAGCCACAATGGTGAATTCAGCAAATGCCTCCAGTCTAGAGGGAGAGGTACAACCCCACAATTCTCAGCATAAGCCCAGATGTACTCTGCCAAATTCCTTGGCACAGTGATGCTGAATTCACAAGAAACTCCACAGTAATACCATTCTCGATCTCAATATAAACCATACACCGCCGTTCAACCATACACTCTCAACACGACTCTACCACCATCATACACTCTGCATGTTCTTCCTCCGAATGGTGCCGCTGACAAGACAACTGCAATACAACTGCACAGGAATCGTAAAAACAACAATTGGACTTGTGGATTTCTGAATTCTAACTGGCAGGTTAAGCTAAGGGCAAGAGCCTGCAGGTACCTGAGGCCTTACACACAGGACATTTCAAAACTTGTTGATCAAGAAAGAGAATTATGGCTATTACCAAATATTTGCAGTGCAATACAGAAGTATGTCACTCCCGCAGAGTCACAACTCCCAGTCCTTGGCCTGAGCCCACAATCTCCTGACACATGAAGCCCTATATCAGGGTATATGCACAACACACTAATGCTAACTCCAATCCTGACAGTACCCTTCATCCTCACTATAGATTGGGAAGCCCAATCTACAGTAATGGTCAACATGACAGTACCATTGTCACGCATCCTAACCTTAAGCCTAGCCACAATTGTGAATTCAGCAAAAGCCTCCATTCTGGAGGGAGAGGTACGACCCCACTAGATCTCAGCATAATCCGAGCTTTACTGCTCACCATTCCTTGGAAAACTGATGCTGAATATGTAAGAAAATAAAACAGTGGCACCATTCTTGTTCTCAATCTGAACCCTACCCAGCCTTTCAACCTTACCCTCTCAACCCCGCTCTACCTAAATCATACACTCTGCATGTTCTTCCTCTGAGCCATTCCACTGACAAGACAACTGCATGACAAATGCACAAGAATCACGAAAACAACACTTGTCCTTGTGGTTTTTTGAATTCTGACTAAGGCGTAAGGCAAGGACAAGAGCCTATAGGTACCTAAGGCTTAACACACATGACGTTTCAAAACCTATTGATCAAGAAAGAGAATTGTGGCTATTACCATATATTTGCAGTGAAATACAGATGTGTGCCACTTCCACAAATTCACAACTCCCAGTCTTGGCCTGAGAACACAATCTCCCTGATGCTTGAAGCCATATATCAGGGTATATGCATAACGCACTAAAGCTAACTCCAATCCTGACAGTACCCTTCATCATCAATATAGTTTGGGAAGCCTAATAAACAGGGATAGTCAAAATGACAGTACCATTTTCACGAATCTTTACCCTAACTCTAGCCACAATGCTGATTTCAGCAAATGCCTCCATACAGGAGGGAGATGTACAACCCCACTAGCTCTCAGCATAATCGAGCAATACTGCTCACCTTTCCTTGGTAAACCGATGCTGAATACGCAAGAAAATCCTCAGTGACACAATTCTCGATCTCATTCTGAACACGTACCCGCCTTTCTACCTTACACTCTCAACCCCGCTCTACCTCCGTCATACACTCTGCATATTCTTTCTCCGAAAAATGTAACTGACAAGACAACTGCATGAAAAATGCACAGAAATCGCGAAAACAACACTTGAACCCGTGGTTTTCTAAATTCTGACTGGCAGTTTAACCCGCAGGCAAGAACCTACTGGTACCTGAAGCCTAACAAACAGATAACTTCAAAACATGTTGATTAAAAAAGACAATCGTGGCTATTACCATATATTTTGCAGGGAAATACAGAAGGGTACCCCTCACAAAAATTCACAACTCTCAGTTCTTGTCCTGAGCCCATGATCTCCCTGATGCATGAAGCCCTATATCGGGGTATATGCACAATGAACTAATGCTAACTCCAATATACTGACAGTACTCTTCATCCTCACTATAGTTTGGGAAGCCCAATACACATGAATAGTCAAAATGACAGTACCACTCTCAAGAATCCTAAACCTAACCCTAGACACAATGCTGAATTGAGCAAATGCCTCCATTCTGGAGGAAAGGGTACAACCCTACTACCTATCAGGATAATCTGAGCTATACTGCTCCCCATTTCTTTGGTAAACTGATGCTGAATATGCAAGAAAATCCACAGTGACACCATTCTCAATCTCAAACTGAACCCTAAACTTCCTTGCAACTTTACACTCTCAACCCCACTCTACTTCCATCATACACTCTGCATATTCTTCTTCAGAACGGTGCCACTGACAAGACAACTGCATGACAAATGCCAAGGAATCGCCAAAATAACACTTGGATTTGTGTCTTTCTGAATTATGACTGGCAGCCTAAGCCAAGGGCAAGAGCCTGCAGGTACCTGAGTCCTAACACACAGGATATTTCAAAACATGTGGAACAACAAAGAGAATTGTGGTTATAACGATATATTTGGCAGTGAAATACAGAAGTTCATCACTCCAACATAGTCACAAATCCCAGTTCTTGGCCTGAGCCCACATTCTCACTGACGCATGAAGCCCTGTATCAGGGTATATGCACAATGCACTAATGCTAACTCCAATCGTGACAGTACCCTTCATTCTCAATAAAGATTGGGAAGCGCAATCCACAGGAATAGTCAAAATGACAGTACCATTCTCACATATCCTAAACCTAACCCTAGCCACAATGCTGAATTCAGCAATTGCCTCCATTCTCGATGGAGCAGTACAACCCACCCAAGTTCTCAGCATAATCCAAGCTATAGTGATTACCATTCCTTTGCAAACTGATGCTGAATACGCAAGAAAATCCACACTGACACCATTCTCTAGCTCAATCTGAACCCTACAGTGCCATTCAACTTTACGCTTTCAACACCACTCTACCTCCATTATACCCTCTGCATATTCTTACTCCGAATCGTGCTACTGACAAGACAACAGCATGGCAAATGCACAGGAATCGCCAAAACAACACTTGGACTTGTAGTTTTCTGAATTCTGACAGGCAGACTAACCCAAGGGCAAGAGCCTGCATGTACCTGAGGCCTTACACACAGGACATTTAAAAACCTGTTCATCAAGAAAGAAAATTGTAGCTATTACCAAATATTTGCAGTGAAATACAGAAGTAGGTCACTCCCATAGAGTCACAACTCCCAGTCCGTAGCCTGAGCCATCAATCTCCCTGACACATGAAGCCCTATATCAGGGTATATGCACAAGGCACTAATGATAACTCCAATCATGACAGTACCCTTTATCCTCACTATAATTTGGGAAGCCCAATCTATAGTAATAGTCAACATGACAGTATCATTCTCATGAATCCTAACCCTAACCCTAGACTCAATGTTGAATTCAGCAAATGCCTGCATACTGGAAGGAGAGGTACAACCCCACAAGCTCTCAGCATAATCCGAGCTGTACGCCTCACCATTCCTTGGCAAACTGATGTGGAATACATAAGAAAATCCACGGTGACAGGAGTCTTGATCTTAATCTGAACCCTACCTCGCCTTTCAAACTTACACTCTCTAGCCCACTCTATCTGCATCATACCCTCTGCGTATTCTTCCTCCGAATTGTGAAACTGACAAGACAACTGCATGACAAATGCAGAGGAATTGCGAAAACAACACTTGGACTTCTGCTTTGTGAATTCTGAAGGGCAGCCCAATCAACGGCAAAACCCTGCAGGTACCTGAGATGTAACACACAGGACATTTCAAAACCAATTGATTGATTGTTATTACCATATATTTGGAAGTGAAATACAGAAGCGTATCACTCCCACAGAGTCACAACTCCCAGTTCTTGGCCTGCGACCACAATCTCCCTGACACATGAAGTCCTGTATCAGGGTATATGCACTACACACTAATGCTAACACCAATCCTGACAGTACCCATCATCCTCACTATAGTTTTGGAAGCCCAATCCACAGCAATAATCAAAATGACATTACCATTCTCACAAATTCTAACCCTAACCCTAACCGCAATGCTGAATTCAAAAAATGCCTCCATTCTGGAGGGAGAGGTACAACCCAAATAACCCTAAGCATAATCCGAGCTATACTGATCACCATTCCTTGGAAAACTGATGCTGAATACGCAAGAAAATCCACAGTGACACCAATCTTGATTTCAATCTAAACCCTACACCACCTTTCAACCTTACACTCTCAACCGCCTTCAGCCTCCATCAAACACTCTTCATATTCTTCCTCTGAACCGTGCCACTGACAAGACAACTGCATGACAAAGCCAAAGGAATCGCCAAAACAACACTTGGATTGTGGTTTTCAAATTCTGACTGGAAGCTTAAGCCAATGGCAAGAGCCTGCAGTTACCTGAGGCCTAACACACAGGATATTTCAAAATCTATTAAGCAAGAAAGAGAATCGTGGCTACCACCATATATTTGGAAGTGAAATACAGAAGAGTATCAAACCCACAGAGTCACAACTTACAGTCCTTGGCCTGAGCCCACAATCTCCTTGACGCATGAAATCCTATGTCAGGGTATATGCACAACGCACTAGTGCTAACACCAATAATGACAGTACACTTCATCCTCACTATGGTTTTGGATGCCTAATCCACAGGAATAGCCAAAATGACATTACCATTCTTATGAATCCTAACCCTAACCCTAATCACAATGCTGAATTCATAAAATGCCTTCATTTTGGAGGGAGAGGTACAACCCAACTAGCTCTAAACATAACGCGAGCTATTCTGCTCAACATTCCTTGGCAAACTGATGCCGAATATGAAAGAAAATCCACTGTGACACCATTCTCTATCTCAATCTGAACCCTACCCCGCCTTTCAACCTTACATTCTCAACCCCAACCTACCTTCATCATACATTCTGCACATTCTTCCTCCGAACCGTTCCACTGACAAGAAAACTGCAGTACCATATATTTGGTATAGCCACAATGCTGAATTCAGCAAATGCCTCCATTCTGGGGGGCAAGGTACATCCCCAGTAGCTCTCAGCATAAACCGAGCTATACTCCTCACCATTACTTGGCAAACTGATGGTGAACACGAATGAAAATCCACATTGACACCATTCTTGATCTCAATCTGAACCCTACCCTGCCTTTGAACCTTACACTCTCAAACCCACTCTACCTCCATTGCACACTCTGTGCATTCTTCCTCCGGTCAGTGCCACTGACAAGAAAACTGCAAGAAAAATGCACAGGTATCGCCAAAACAACAGTTGGAGTAGTGTTTTTCTGAATTCTGACTGGCAGTCTATCACAAAGGCAAGAGCCTGCAACTACCTAAGGCCTAACACACGGAACATTTCAAAACCTGTTGATCAAGAAAGAGAATCATGGCAATTACCTTATATTTGGCAGTGAAATACAGAAGTGTATCATTCCCACAGAGCTACAACTCCCAGTCCGTGTCCTGAGCCCACAATCTCCCTGGCCCATGAAGCCCTATATCAGGGTAAATGCACAACGAACTCATGCTAACTCCAATCGTTACAGTTAACTTCATCCTGACTATAGTTTGTTAAACCCAATCAACAGGAATATTCAAAATGATAGTACCATTCTCACGAAACCTAACCCTAACCCTAGCCACAATGCTGAATTCAGCAAATGCCTCCATACTGGAGATAGGGGTTCAAACTCACTAGCTCTCATCATATTCTGAGCTGTACTGCTCACTATTCCATAGCAAATTGATGCTGAATACGCAAGAAAATCCACAGTGACAGCATTCTCGATCTCAATGTGAACCCTACCCCGTCTTTCAACCTTACACTCTCAACCCCACTCTACCTTCATCATACACTCAATATTCTTCATCCGTTCTGTACCACTAAGAAGTCAACTCCATTGCAAATGCAAAGGAATTGCCAAAACATCACTTGGACTTGTGATTTTCTGACTGGCAGCCTAACCAAAGGACAGCACCCTGCCATTACCTTAGGACTAACACAAAGGACATTTCAAAACCTGTTGATAAAGAAAGAGAATTGTGGCTATTACCGCATATTTGGCAGTGAAATACAAAAGTGTGTCACTCCTACAGAGTCAGAACTCCCAAACATTGGCCTGATCCCACAATCTTCCTGACACATTTAGCCTTATATTAGAGTACATGCACAACGCACTAATGCTATATTCACTGCTGACAGTACCCTTCAACCTCACTATAGTTTGGGAAACCCAATCAACAGGAATAGTCAAAATGATAGTACCATTCTCACGAATCCTAACCCTAACCCTACCCACAATGCTGAATTCAGCAAATGCCTCCATACTGCAGGGAGAAGTTCAACCCCACTAGCTCTCAGCATAATCTGAGCTATATGCCTCACCATTCCTTAGCAAACTGATGCTGAATAATAAGATAATCCACAGGGACACCATTCTCAGTCTCAATCTGAACCCTAACCCACCTTTCAACCTTACACTCTCAACCCCACTCTACCTCCATCATATACTCTACATATTCTTCCTCCAAACAGTGCCACTGACAAGACAACTGCATGAAAAATGTACAGTGCATCATGAAAACAACACTTGGACTTGTGTTCTTCTGAATTCTGACTGGCAGCTTAACCCAAGGGCAAGCACCTGCAGGTACCTGTGCCTATCACACAAAACATTTCATAACCTGTTGATAAAGAAAGAGAATCATGGCTATTACCAAATATTTGGCCTTGAAATGGAGAAGTGCATCACACTCACAGACTCACAACTCCCAATCCTTAGCCTGGACCCACAATCACACTCACACATGAAGCCCTATATCAGGGTATACGCACAACGCATGAATGTTAACTCCAATCCTGGCAGTACACTACATCTTCACTATAGTTTGTGAAGCCAAAACTAAAGGAATAGTCAAAATGACAGTACCACTATCATGAACCCTAACCCTAACCCTAGCCACAATGCTGAATTCTGCAAATGCCCCCATTCTGGAGGGAGAAGTTCAACCCCAGTAGCTCTCAGGATAATCCGAGTACACTGCTCACCATCCCTTGGCAAACTGATGCTGAATGCTCAAGAAAATCCACAGTGACACCATTCTCGATCTCAATCGGAACCCTACCCCGCCTTTCAACCTTTCGCTCTCAACCCCATTCTCCCTCGATCATGCACTCTGCATATTCTTATTCTGAACGATTCCACTGACAAGACAACAGCATGACAAATGCACAGGAATCACCAAAGCAACACTTGGACTTGTGATTTTCTGAATTCTGACTGGCAGCCTAAGCCAAGGGCAAGAGCCTGCAGGTACATGAGGCCTAACACATGACATTTCAAATCATGTTGATCAAAAAAGTGAATTGTGGCTATTACCATATAAAGTGAAGTGAAATACAGAATTGTATCATTCTCACAGAGTCACAACTCTCAGTCCTAGGCCTGAGCCCAAAATCACCCTGATGCGTGAAGCCCTATATCAGGGTACATGCACAACGCACTAATGCTAACTCCAATCCTGATAGTACCCATCTTCCTCACTATCGTTTGGGAAGACCAATCCACAGAAATAGTCAAAATGACAGTACCATTCTCATGAATACTAACCCTGACCCTAGCCACAATGCTGAATTCTGCAAATGCCTCCATTCTGGAGGGAGACGTACAACACCACTAGCTCTCATCATAATCCGAGATACACTACTCACTATTCCTTGGCAAACTGATGGTGAATCCGGAAGAAAATCCACAGTGACACCATTCTCGATTTCAATCTGAAACCTACCCCGCCTTTCAACCTTACACTCAAAACCCCACTCTACCTCCATAATACACTCTGCATATTCTTCCTCCAAACCTTGCCACTGACAAGACAACTGCATGACAACTGTAGAGGAATCACGAAAAGAACACTGGGACTTGTGTTTTTCTGAATTCTGACTGGCAGCCTAAGCCAAGCGCAAGAGACTGCAGGTACCTAAGGAGTAACACAGAATACATTTTAAATCATGTTGATCAATAAAGTGAATCGTGCGTATTACCATTTAGTCGGCATTGAAATACAGAAGTGTTTCACTCCCAAACACTCACAACTCCCATTACTTGTCCTGAGCGCACAATTTCCCTGATGCATGAAGTCCTATATAAGGGAGTGCACACAACGCACTAATGCTAATTCCAATCCTGACAGTACCGTTCATTCTCACTATAGTTTGGGAAGCCCAATCCACAGGAATAGTCAAATGACAGTAGACATCTCACAAATCCTAACCCTAACCCAAGCCACAATGCTGAATTCAGCAAATGCCTCCATTCTGGAGGGAGAGATACAACCCCACTAACTCTCAGCACAATCTGAGCTATACTGCTCATGATTCCTTGGTAAACTGATGCTGAAAAACAAGAAAATCCACAGTGACACCCTTCTCGATGTGAATCTGAACCCTACACCGCCTTTCAACCTTACACTCTCAACCCCACTCTACATCCATCATACATCCTGTATATTCTTCCTCCTGTCCATGCCACTGACAAGACAACTGCATGACAAAAGCACAGGAGTCACCAAAACAACACTTGGACTTGTGTTTTTCTGAATTCTGACTGGCAGCCTAACCGAAGGGCAAGAGCCTCCAGATACCTGAGGTCTACCACACAGTTCATTTCGAAACCTGTTGATCAAGAAAGAGAATCGTGGCTATTACCATGTATTTTGCAGTGAAATACAGAAGTGTATCTCTCCCACAGAGTCACAACTCCCAGTCCTTGGCCTGAGACACCAATCTTCTGAAGGATGAAGCCCTATAACAGGATATATGCACAACACACTAATGCTAACTCCAATCCAGACATTACCCTTCATCCTCACTATAGTTTGGGAAGCCCAATACACAGGAATAGTCAAAATGAGAGTACCACTCTCATGAATGCTAACCCCAACCCTCACCAAATGCTGAATTCAGCAAATACCTCCATTCTGGAGGGAGAGGTACAATCCCACTACCTCTCAGCATAAGTCGAGCTATACTGCTCACCATTCCTTGGCAAACTGATGCATAATACGCAAGAAAAACCACAGTGACACCATTCTCAATCTGAATCTGAATGCTACCCCACCATTCAACCTTACACTCTCAACCCCACTCAACCTCCGTCATACACTCTGCGTATTCTTCCTCCGAACCGTGAAACTGACAAGACAACTGCATGACAAAAGCACAGGAATCGCCAAAAAAAAAAAAAAAAAAAAAAAAAACACTTGGATTTGTGGTTTTCTGAATTCTGACTGGCAGCCTAAAAGAAGGGCAAGAGCCAGCAGGTACCTTAGGCCTAACACATAGTACATTTCAAAACCTGTTGATGAAGAAAGAGAATTGTGGCTATTATCATGTATTTTTGCACTGAAATACAGAAGTGTATCACACCCACAGAGTCACAACTCCCAGGCCTTGGCCTGAGTCCCCAATCTCCCTGACACATGAAACTCTATATCTGGGTATATGCACAACACACTAATGCTAACTCCCATATAGACACTACCGATCTTCCTCACTACATTTTGGAATGCGCAATCCACAGGAATAGTCAAATTGACAGTACCACTCTCATGAATCCTAACCCTAACCCTAGCTACCATGCTGAGTTCAGCAAATGCCTCATTTCTAGAGGGAGAGGTACAACCCCACTAGCTCTCAGCATAATCCAACTATACTGCTCACCATTCCTTGGCAAACTGATGCTGAATATGCAGAAAATCCACAGTGAAACCATTCTTGATCTCAATCTGTACCCTACCCCGCCTTTCAACATTACACTCTCAACCCCACTCTACCTTCATCATACACTCTGCATATGCTTCCTCCGGTCTGTGCCACTGACAAGACAACTGCATGACAAATGCACAGGAATCGCCAAAACAACACTTGGACTTGTGTTTTTTTTCTGAATTCTGACTCGCAGCCAACAAGGGCAAGAAACTCCAACTACCTAAAGCCTAACACACACAGGATATGTCAAATCCTGTTGATCAAGAAAGAGAATCATGACTTTTACCATATATTTTGCAGTGAAATATAGAAGTGTATCACGCCCACAGAGTCACAACTCCTAGTAGTTGGCCTGAGCCAACAATCTCATTGACGCATGAAGCTCTATAACAGGGTATATGCACAACACACTAATGCTAAATCCTATCCATACAGTACCCATAATCCTCACTATAGTTTGGGAAGCACAATGCACAGGAATAATCAAAATGACAATACCGCTAATCCTAACCCTAACCCTAGTCACAAAGCTGAATTCAGCAAATGCCTCCATTCTGGAGGAAGAGTTACAAACCCACTAGCTCTCAGCATAATCAGAGATATACTGCTCAACATTCCTTGGCAAATTGATGCAGAATATGCAAGAAAATCAACAGTGACACCATTCTCGATCTAAATCTGAACCCTACCCTGCCTTTCAACCTTACACTCTCAACCCCACTCTACCTCTATCATAAACTCTGCATATTCTTCCTCTGGTCAGTGCCACTCACAAGAAAATTGCATGACAAATGCACAGGATTCACCAAAACAACATCTGGACTTCTGTTTTTTTTTTTTTTTTTTTTTTTTTTTTTTTTTTTTTTTTTTTTTTTTTTTCTGAATTCTGATGGGAAGCCTAACCCAAGGGCAAGAACCTGCAGGTACCTGAATCCTAACCCAAAGGATATGTCAAAATCTGTTGATCAAGAAAGAGAATCGTGGCTGTTACCATATATTATGCAGTAAAATTCAGAAGTGTGTCACTCCCATGGAGTCGCATCTCCCAGTCCTTGGCCTGAACCCACAATCTCCCTGACGAATGAAGCCCTATATCAGGGTATATGTACAACTCACAAATGCTAACCCCAATCCTGGCAGTACCCTTCATACTCACTATAGTTTTGGAAGCCCAATCCACAAGAATAATCAAAATGACAGTACCTTTCTCATGAATCCTAACCTTAACCCTCGCCTCAATGCTGAATTCAGAAAATGCCTCCATTGTGGAAGGAGAGGTATATCCCCACAAGTTCTCAGCCTAATCCGAGCAATACAAATAACCATTCCTTGGCAAACTGATGCAGACTACGCAAGAAAATCCACAGTGACATCTCTCTCGATCTCAATCTGATCACTACCCCGCCTTTCAACCTTAAACTCTCAAACCCACTCTACCTCCAGCATACACTCTGCATATACTTCCTCCGAACCGTGCCACAAACAAGACAACTGCATGACAAATGCGCAGGTATCGCCAAAACAACTCTTTGACTTGTGTTGTTCTGAATTCTGACTGGCAGCCTAACCCAAGTGCAAGAGCCTGCAGGTACCTGAGGCCTAACACACAGGACCTTTCAAAACATGTTGATCAAGAAAAAGAATATGGCTTATTACCATATATTTTGCAGTGAAACACAGAAGTGTGTCACTCCCACAGAGTCACATGTCCCATTCCTTGGCCTGAGCCCACAATCTCCCTGACTCA
Organism: Thryonomys swinderianus; assembly: GCA_004025085.1. Classification (NCBI taxonomy): domain Eukaryota; kingdom Metazoa; phylum Chordata; class Mammalia; order Rodentia; family Thryonomyidae; genus Thryonomys; species Thryonomys swinderianus. The sequence goes on from PVIC010028224.1 coordinate 14,130, forward strand.
TGAAGCCCTATGTCAGGGTATATGCACAACGCACTAATGCTAACTGCAAACCTGACACTACCCTTCATGCTCACTAGAGTTTGTGAAGCCCAATCCACAGGAATCCTCAAAATGACAGTACAATTATCACCAATCCTAAACCTAACCCTAGCCACAATGCTTAATTCAGCAAATGCCTGCATACTGCCGGGAGAGGTACCAACCCACGAGCTCTCATCATAATCTGAGCTATACTGCTCACCATTCCTTGGTAAACAGATGCTAAATTCGCAAGAAAATCCACAGTGACACCATTCTCGATCTCAATCTGCACCCTACCTCAACTTTCAAACCTTACACTTTCAAACCCTGTCTACCTCCATCATACACTATGCATATTCTTCCTCCGAAACGTGGCACAGACAAGACAACTGCATGAAAAAACCACAGTTATCAACAAAACAACACTTGCACTTGTATTTTTCTGAATCGTGACTGGCAGCCTAAGGCAAGGGAAAGAGCTAGTAGGTACCTGAGGCCTAACACACAAGACATTTCAAAACCTGTGGATCTAGAAAAACAATCGTGGCTATTAAAATATATTTTCAGTGAAATACAGAAGTGTATCATTTCAATAGAGACAAAACTCACAGTCCTTGGCCTAAGCCTACAATCTCCCTGACGCATGAAGAATTCTATCAGGATATATGCACAAAGCACTACTGCTAACACCAATCCTAACCGTACCCTTCATCCTCACTATAGTTTGCGAAGACCAATCCACAGGAATATTCAAAATGATAGTGTCATTCTCACGAATCATAAACCTAACCCAAGCCACAATGCTAAATTCAGCAAATGCCTCCATTCTGGAGGGAGAGGTACAGAACCAATAGCTGTCACCATAATCAGAGCTGTACTGCTCACCATTGCTTGGCAATCTGATGCTGAATAGCAAGAAAATCCACAGTGACACCATTCACTATCTGAATCTGAACCATACACCGCATTTCAACCTTACACTCTTAACCGCACTCGAGCTCCATCATACACTCTGCATATTCTTCCTCTGATCGATGCCACTAACAAGACAACTGCATGACAAATGCACAGGAATCGCAAAAACAACACGTGGACTTGTGGTTTTCTGAATTCTGACTGGCAGCCTAACCCAAGGGCCAGAGCCTGCAGGTACCTGAGGCCTAACACACAGGACATTTCAAAACCTATTCATCAGGAAAGAGATTCATGGCTATTACCATATATTTGGCAGTGAAATACAGAAGTGTATCACTCCCACAGAATCACAACTCCCCATCCTTGCTTGAGCCCACAATCTCCCTGAAGCATGAAGCCCTGTATCAGGCTATATGCACAATCACTAATGTTAACTCCAAACCTGACAGTATCCTTCATCCTCACTATAGTTTGGGTAGCCCAATCTACAGGAATAGTCAAAATAACAGTACCACTCTCAGGAATCCTAACCCTAACCCTAGCCACAATGCTGAATTCAGCAAATGCCTAGATTCTTGAGAGAGAGATACAACCCCACAATTTCTCAGCATAATCTGAGCTATACTCCTTACCATTTCTTGGCAAACTGATGCTGAATACACATGAAAATCCACAGTGACACCATTCTTGATCTCAATCTGAACCCTACCCCGCCTTTCAACCTTACACTCTCAACCCCACTCTACCTCCATCATACACTCTGCATATTCTTCCTCCGAACTTTGCCACTGACAAGACAACTGCAAGACAAATGCACAGGAATCACCAAAACAACAGTTGGACTTGTGTTTTTCTAAATTCTGACTGGCAGCCTAACCCAAGGGCAAGAGCCTGCAGGTAGCTGAACCCTAACACACAGGATATTTCAAAACCTGTTGATCAAGAAAGAGAAACGTGGCTATTACCATATATTTTGCAGTGAAATACAGAAGTGTATCACACCCAGAGTCACAACTCACAGTCCTTGGCCTGAGCCCACAATCTCCCTGACCCATGAAGGCCTATATCAGGAAATATGCAAAACACAATAAAATTAACTCCAATCCTGACATTTCCCTTCATTCTCCCTAAAGTTTGTTAAGCCCATTCCACAGAAGTAGTCAAAATGACAGTACCACTGTCACGAATCCTAACCCTAACCCTAGCCACAATGCTGAATTCAGCAAATGCCTGCATTCTGGCGGGGGAGGTAAAACCCCACTAGCTCTCAGTATAATCCGAGCTCTACTCTTCACCATTCCTTGGCAAACTGATACTGAATACGAAGAAAATCCACAGGGAAACCATTCTCGATCTGAATCTGTACCCTACCCCGCCTTTCAACCTTATGCTCTCAACCCGACTGTACCCCCATCATACATTCTGCATATTCCTCTTCCAGTCCGTGCCACTGACAAGAAAACTGCAGCACAAATGCACAGGAATCGCCAAAACTACACATAGACTTGTGGTTATCTGAATTCTGACTGGCAGCCTAACCCAAGGGCAAGAGCCTTCAGGTACCTTAGGCCTAACACACAGGACATTTCAAAATTTGTTGACAAAGAAAGAGAATAGGGGCTATCACCATATATTTTGCAGTGAAATACAGAAGTGTATCACTCCTGCAGTATCACAATTCCCATCCTTGGTTGAGCCCACAATCTCCCTGATGCATGAAGCCCTATATGAGGGTATAGGCACAATGCACTAATGCTAACTCCAATCCTGATAGTGCCCTTAAACCTCACTATAGTTTGGGAAGCCCAATCAACCGGAATAGTCAAAATGACAGTACCATTATGATGAATCCTAAACCTAACCCTACCCTCAATGCTGAATTCAGCCAATGCCTGCATCCTGGAGGGAGAGGTACTACCCCACAAGCTCTCAGCATAATCCGAGCTATATTCCTCAACATTCCTTGGTAAACTGATTTTGAATATGCAAGACAATCCACAGTGACACCATTCTCGATCTCAATCTGAATAGTACCCTGCCTTTCAAAGTTACATTCTCAACCTCACTCTAACTCCATCATACACTCTGCATATTCTTCCTCTGCACTGTGCCACTGACAAGAAAACTGCATGACAAATGCACAGTATTCACCAAAACGACACTTGGACTTGTGTTTTTCTGAGTTCGTACTAGCAGCATAAGCCAAGGGCAAGAGCCTACAGGTACCTGAGGCATCAAATACAGAACATTTCAAAACCTGTTGATCAAGAAAGAGAATATGGCCTATTACCACATATTTTGCAGTGAAATTCAGAAGTGCATCACTGCCACAGAGTCAGAATTCCCAGTCCATGTCCTGAGCCCAAATCTCCCTGACGCCTGAAGCCCTATATCAGGGCACATGCAAAACGAACTAATGCTAACTCCAAAGGTGGTAGTACCCTTCACCCTCACTATAGTATGGGAAGCCCAATCCACAGGAATGGTGAAAATTACAGTACCATTATCATGAATCATAAACCTAACGCTAGCCACAATGCTGAATTCAGCTAATACCTGCATACTGGAAGGAGAGGTACAACCCCACAAGATCTCAGCATAATCTGAGCTACAATGCTCACCATTCCTTAGCAAACTGATGCTGAATACGCAAGAAAGTCCACAGTGAGACCACTCTCCATTTCTATCTGAAACCTACCCCACCTTTCAACCTTACACTCTCAACCCCACTCTACCTCCATCATACACTCTGCATATTCTTCCTCTGAAATGTGCCACTGACAAGACAACGGAATGAAAAATGCACAGGAATCGCCAAAACAACACTTTGACTTGTGGTTTTCTGAATTGTGCCTGGCAGCCTAAGCCAAGGAAAAGAGCCTGTAGGTACCTGAGGCTTAACACACAGGACATTGCAAAACTTGTTGATCTAGGAAAAGAATCATGGCTATTACCATATATTTGCAGTGAAATACAGAAGTGTATCACTCCCACAGAGCCACACCTCCCAGTCCTCGGCCTAAGCCCACAATCTCCCTGACACATGAAGCCGCATATCAGGGTATATGCACAACGCACTAATTCTAACTCCAATCCTGAAAGTACCCTACATACTCAGTATAGTTTTGGAAGCCCAATCCACAGGAATATTCAAAACGATAGTAGCATTCTCACGAATTCTAACCCTAACCCTAGCCACAATGCTGAATTCAGCAAATGCCCCCATTCTGGAGGAAGAGGTACAACCCCACTAGCTCTCAGCATATTCCGAACTGTAATGCTCACCATTCCTTGCCAAACTGATGCTGAATAGCAAGAAAATCCACAGTGACACCATTCTCAATCTCAATCTGAACCCTACCCACCATTCAACCTTACACTCTCAACCCCACTCTACCTCCATCATACATTCTGCAAATTCTTCCTCTGGTCCGTGCCACTCACAAGACAACTGCATGACAAATGCACAAGAATACCAAAAAAAACCCCTTGGACTTGTGTTTTTCTAAATTCTGACTGAAAGCCTAACCCACGGACAAGAGTGTACAGTTACCTGAGGCCTAAAACACGGGACATTTCAATACCTATTGAGCAAGAAAGAGAATCATGGATATTACCATATATTTTGCAGTGAAATACAGAAGGGTATCGCTGCCACAGAGTCACAACTCCCAGTCCTTGACCTGAGCCCACTATCTCTCTGACGCATGAAGCCCTATATCAGGATATATGCGCAACACACTAGTACTAACACCTATCCTGACAGTACCCTTCACCCTCATTATAGTTTGGGAAGCCCGGTCCACAGGAATAGTCAAAATGACATTTCCATTCTCACAAATCCTAACCCTAACCTTAGAAACAATGCTGAATTCAGCAAAGGCCTCTATTCTGGAGGGAAAGATACAACCCCGTTAGCTCTCACCACAATCAAACCTATAGTCCAGACCATTCCTCTGTAAACTGATGTTGAAAACACAAGAAAATCAACAGTGACACCATTCTGGATCTCAATCAGAACCCTACCCCGCCTTTCAACATTACACTCTCAACCCCACTCTGCCACCCTCACATACTGTGCATATTCTTCCTCGGAATCATGCCACTGACAAGACAACTTCATGACAAGTGCAAAGGAATCGCCAAAACAATGCTTGGACTTGTGGTTTCCTGAAAACTGACTGGCAGCCTAACCGAAGGGCAAGAGCCTGCTTGTACCAGAGCCTACCTCACAAGTCATTTCAAAACCTATTGAACAAGAAAGAAAATCGTGGATATTACCATATATTTGGCAGTGAAATACAAAAGTATATCACTCCCACAGTGTCACAACTCCCAAGCCTTGGTCTGAGCCCACAATCTCCCTGGTGCATGAAGCACTATATCAGGGTATATGCACAACACACTAATGCTAACTCCAATCCTGACAGTACCCTTCTTCCTCACTATAGTTTTGGAAACCCAATCCACAATAATAGTCAAAATGACAGTACCAATCTCATGAATCTTAACCCTAACCTTACCCACAATGCTGAATTCAGCAAATGCCTCTATTCTTGAGGGAGAGATACAACCCCAATAGCTCTCAGCATAATCTGAACTATACGCCTCAAAAATCTTTGGCCAACTGATGCTGAATACACAAGGAAATCCATGGTAACAACATTCTCGATCTCAATCTGAACTGTACCCTACTTTTCCACCTTACACTCTCAACCCAACTCTGCCTCCATCATACACTCTGCGTATTCTTCCTCAAAACAGTGAAACTGACAAGAAAACTGCATGACAAATGCACAGGAATTGTGAAACAACACTTGGACTTGTGGTTTTCTGAATTCTGACTAGCAGCCTAACTGAAAGGCAATAGCTTGCAGGTACCTGAGTCCTAACACACAGGACATTTCAAAACCTGTTCATCAAGGAGAATCATGGCTTTCACAATATATTTTGCATTGAAATACAGAAATGTATCACTCCCACATTGTCACAACTCCCAGTACTTGGCCAGAGCACACTATCTCTGAGACGCATGAAGCCCTATATCAGGGTAAATGCACAACGCACTAATGCTAACCCCAATCCTAACAGTACCCTTCATCCTCACGATAGTTTGGGAAGCTTAATATACAGGAATAGTCAAAATTACAGTACCATTCTCACAAATCCTAGCACTAAACCTAGCCACAAAGTTGAATTCAGCAAATGCCTCTATTCTGGAGGGAGATGTACAACCCCAGTAGCTCTCAGCAAAATCCGAGCTATACTGCTCACCATTCCTTGGCAAACTGATGCTGAATACACAACAAAATCCACAGTGACACCATTCTCGATCTCAATCTGAACCCTAACCCGCCTTTCAACCTTACACTCTCAAAGCAAATCTGCCTAAACCACACACTCTGCATATTCTTCCTCTGAACCGTGCCACTGACAAGAGAACTTCGTGACAAATGCAAAGGAATCGCCTAAAAAACACTTGGACTTGTGGTTATCTGAATTCTGACTAGCAGCCTAACATAAGGGCAAGAGCCTGTGGTACCTGAGGCATGACACACATGACATTTCAAAACACATTGATCAAGAAAGAGACTCATGGCTATTACCATATATTTGGCAGAGAAATGCATAAATGTATCACTCCCAGAAAGTCACACTTCCAGTCCTTGGACTGAACCCACCGTCTCCCTGATGCGTAAAGCCCTTTATCAGGGTATATGAACAACACACTAATGCCAACTTCAAACCTGACAGTAGCCTTCGTCCTCACTAGAGCTTTGGAAGCCAAATCCAAGGAACAGTCAAAATGACATAAGCACTCTCATGAAGCCTAACCCTAACCCTAGCCACAATGCTGAATTCAGCAAATGCCTCAATTCCATAGGGAGATGTAAAACTCCACCTGCTCTCAGAATAATCCGACCTATACGCCTCAACATTCCTTGGCAAACTGATGCTGAATACACAAGAATATCCACGGTAACAATATCCTCGATCTCAATCTGAACCCTACCCCACCATTCAACCATACACTCTGAACTCCACTCTACCTCCATCATACACTGCGTATTTTTCCTCTGAACCATGGAACTTACAAGATAATTGCATGACAAATGCACAGGAATTGCGAAAAAAAAAAACACTTAGATTATGGTTTTCTCAATTCTGACTGGGAGCCAAACCCAAAGGCAAGAGCCTGCAGGTACCTTAGGCTAACACAAAGGACATTTCAAAACCTGTTGATCAAGAAAGAGAATCGCGGCTATTACAATATATTTGCAGTGAAATGCAGAAGGGTGTCTCTCCCACAGATTCACAATTCCCAGTCAATGGCCTGAGCCCACAATCTCCCTGATGCATGAAGCCCTATATCAGGGAATATGGACAACGCACTAATGCTAACTCCAATCCTGACACTACCTTTCATCCTCACTATACTTTCAGAAGCCCAATCCACAAGAATAGTCAAAATGACAGAACCATTCTCCTGAATCCTAAACCTAACCCTAGACTGAATGCCGAATTCAGCAAATGCCTATACTCTGGATTGAGAGGTACAACCCCAGTAGCTCTCAGCACAATTGAGCTATACTCCTCACCATTCCTGGCTAACTGATGCTGAATACACAAGAATGCGCTAGAAAATCCACACCAACACCATTCTTGATCTCAATCTGAATGCTATACTGCCTTTCAACCTTACACTCTCAACCGAATTCGGCCTCCCTCACATACTGTGCATGTTCTTCCTCCGAACCGTGCCACTGAGTAGACAACATCATGAGTAATGCAAAGGAATCACGAAAACAAATCTTGGACTTGTGGTTTTCTCAATTATGACTGGTAGCCAAACCCAAGGGCAAGAGCCTTCAGGTATCTGAGGCATAGCACAAAGGACATTTCAGAACCTATTCATCAAGAAAGAGAATCATGGTTATTACCATAAATTGGCAGTGAAATACATAAGTATATCACTCCCACAGAGTCACAACTCCCAGGCCTTCGCCTAAGCCCACAATCTCCCTGATGCATAAAGCCGTATATCAGGGTATATGCACAACACACTAATGCTAACTCCAATCCTGACAGAACCCTTCATCCTCACTAAAGTTTGGGAAGCCCAATCCACATGAATAGTCAAAATGACAGTGCAAATCTCTCGAATCCTAACCCTAATTCTAGACACAATGCTGAATTCAGCAAATGCCTCCATTCTAGAGGGAGAGATAAAACCAAACTATTTCTCAGAATAATCTGAGCTATACGTCTCATCAATCCTTGGCAGACTGATGGTGAATACGCAAGAAAATCCACAGTGACAACACTCTCAATCTCAATCTGAACTCTAAATTGACTTTCAACCGAACACTCTCAACCACAACTTACCTCAATCATACATTCTGCATGTTCTCCCTCTGAACCATGAAACTCTCAAGACAACTGCAAGACAAATGCACAGGAATCGGGAAAAAAAAAACACATGGACTTATGCTTTTCTAAATTCTGAGTGCCAGCATAACCCAAGGGCAAGAGCCTGCACGTACCAGAGGCCGAACACACAGGACATTTCAAAACCTGTTGATCAAGGAACAGAATCGTATCTTTAACCACATATTTTCCAGTGACATAGAGAATTGTATCACTCCCACAGTGTCACAACTCATAATCTTTGGCCTGAGCCCCAAATCTCCCTGAGGCATGAAGCCCTATATCAGGGTGTATGAACAACGCCCTAATGCTAACGCCAATCCGGACAGTATCCTTCTTCCTCACTATAGTTTGGGAAGCCCAAACCACAGGAATAGTCAAAATGACAGTACAATTCTCTCGAATCTTAATCCTAACCCTAGCCACAATGCTGAATTCAGGAAATGCCTCCATGCTGGGGTGAGACGTTAAACCCAACTAGCTCTCACCATAATCCAAGCCATACTGCTCACCATTCTTTGGCAAACTGATGCTGAATATCAAGGGAAATACACAGTGACACCTTCTCGATCTCATTCAGAACCCTATCCCGCCTTTCAACCTTCCACTCTCAACCCCACTCTACCTCGATCATACTCTCTGCATATTCTTCCTCTGACACGTGCCACTAATAAGGCAATTGCACTACAAAGGCACAGGAATCGTGAAAAGAAGCTTGGACTCGTGGTTTTCTGAATTCTGACTGGCAGCCTAACCCAAGGGCAAGAGCCTGCAGGTACCTGAGGCCAAACACACAGGACATTTCAAAACCTTTTGATGAAGAAAGAGAATCGTGGCTATTACCATATATTTGTCAGTGAAATAGAGAAGTATATCAC